>OZ034805.1:75602937-75895095 GCA_964028335.1 Altica lythri | reverse complement strand
CGTGACAACATGGAAGTTAAGCAAAAAGTCTCACATGAATTGACAATTTAAGTCGTTTCTCCATTTGTTGAGCAAACATTTCACTCAACGATAATAAACCATTTCTTAATCAGTTATTAAACTACGATGTAATTGGTTGTCGCGTATTGATTCGGTACCACACACACCCAAGATTTTCTTGCACCCAAACAAGATTTTGTTATGTGTTTGATAGATAGCAACTGGAATTATCCATTATGAGTTTTTAGAAACGGGTCAAACTATCTCTACTAATTTGTATTGTGAGCAGTTTCAACGAGTACCAGCATGCCCTTATCCAGAAACAGCATTCTTTGACCAATCTGAAGAAAGTCATAAGGATAACGCAAGAGTGACCCGAGAAAAAAATTCTGAACTGGACAGGGAAACTTTATCACACCCGCCACATTCTCTCGACATTTCGCCAAGTGATTATTACCTTTTTTTGTTTCTTTTCTTGACAACTATATGAGGCACAGACAGTTCACAACTCAATGTTAAAAATTAGTTCATTTTGTATGACGGTAATTACTTCTTATTGCTTCTCAATAAACAAATATATTTTCTGCCAAAAACCCACGAATATATTTGGTTACCTAATACATATATGATTCGATATTCGAATATAAAATCTGGCTAGATTCCATGTTTACGGACTGTGAAGTATATAAAACATGTATAATCAAATACAAATCTCCAGAAAAAGAAAACTGGACCAACGAATCATACAAACAACATTGAAACGCAGAAATGCCTCAATAAACCATTTGTTTTCCGAATCTGATTGCGGTTCTACTCCAGAAATGTAAATACGTAGAACACGTTCGTTCCATCGTAAAACAATTCGGAATTTTCCTTCTTCGTTGGCTTTTCTCCACTATATCATATCGATCTCTTTCTTTCGTCGTGAAATTCGTGAAATGTTTATGGATATTTTCCTCATTGATATTTAAAGGCTTGAAAAAGGGCCAAAGGGTAACAGTTACGCAAATGCAGGGTTGTCTTAAACTTTACTGGAAATTTATAGTTCGGAGTTAAACAGAACGCGATTGTAAATTATTGATTTTATATTTTCAAATTGACACTTAAAGGTAGTGAGTCAAGGACAGAGTTATCCGTATAAAATCAATTTGTATTTGAAATGCTTATATCGATTCGTTGTTTTAATAATTGTAATGGTAGAAAAGACATTGAAGATATATCCGGACTGATTTTGGAATCTTTACTTTTTGTATAAGACTATAATTATGATCTCTCAGAAGATGTTCACTTTACTCTATTGTAATATTGACCTACATCAAATATCAAACTTGGATTTAAAACTGCAAAATCTAAAATTTATCCAAAAGTTAGCTCTTCCGGATCCGTAGGGTTGGAAAATGCGATCTTTTTATTTTTTTGATCTTGAGGGAAAGTATTGATCAGATTGCAACAATGTTTATAGAACTTTTACTCGAAAAAAAAACAACTTAAAGATGATTACAAAAATAACGCGACAGCTCCAATAAAATTCGGCAATGTGGGGATATACGCCGACGATCTCCGATCGGCGCGCGCCGCAGCGCCTCCAAACGCAGTCGGAGAATTCTAGTACTATTCAATTGCTAAGCGGATTTCGTGTGCGGTGTTTGTCAGTCCCAGCAGCGCCGTGAATTTGTGCCTCGTTTCACTGGTTTGAGTAAATAAAAAAATCAGTGCTTTAGAAGTAGATGATGTTACAAAAATGTCAACATCACTCGTCATTGACGACCGTCCCTCGACATCAACTTCAAATGATTTAAATTTAAGTAATTCTCAAAAAAGAGTGGGTTCGTCCGAATTCTAAAACATTTATTAGTCAAGGGCAAGGAGATCGAATTCGATCCATTATTAACAACTTTTATATCATAGAAAAACAACGCCCAACGATGAAGAAGGCTCTACAAAGAGTGAAGGACGCCCAAGTAGGTTTTGAAGGGTCATTACAATCCTTTAGAAGGGTTGTAAAAAAATTAGGTTTCACCTGGGACAAAACACCAGACAATCGACAATCACTTACGGAAAGCCACGATGTAAGGTTAAAACGCGTAGAGTTTTTGAAAAAAATTAGAGATTTTCGCCGCGACGGTAGAAATATTATATATACCGATGAAACTTATTTGCATAGTTCGCATACCTCTACAAAAACATGGATAGATACGACCAAACCAGACCAAACATTAAAAGCGCCTTATAGCAAGGGACAAAGGCTAATTATGGTACATGCAGGAGGAGAAAAGGGGTTTGTGGAAAATGGACTGTTAATATTTAAGTCTGGAAAAAAGACTGGAGATTATCACGATGACATGGACACGGAAAATTTCATGCGTTGGGTGAGAACACAACTCATTCCCAACATTCCAGAAAAAAGTGTGTTGGTGATAGATAATGCTAGCTATCACAATACAATGATGAAAAGACTTCCAACCGCCTCATCTAGAAAGGAAGTCGTGTTGAATTGGCTAACGGACAAGAGCATCCCTCATACAGTCGACATGACAAAAGTCGAACTCTATGAAGTAATAAAATCGCACAAACCCCGCTTTCTAAAATACGTTCTAGATGAGAAAATGAATGATGAATTTAATTAAAAATGTATATAAAACTTTTAACTAGAAAGAAAAAATAAACATTTAAATTGTTTAATTTTCGTATTTTTTACAGAATTTACAAATCCAAATAAAAAACAAATTCACAAAAAAAATTAAAAATGTTACGCCACTGGAATCCATTTTTATCGAAAGACAGAGTATAAAGCGTTCGCTAGAGCCATCTGCACAAAACCTCTCGAACTGGGTAATCGGTAGCGTTCGAGTCGACGGTAAAGATAGGTGGGAAAACCTGAGCTGTCGCGTTTATTTTGGAATCGTCTCTACAAAATGACGTTTTGAAAAAGACTCTAGCTAGAAAATTTAGAAAAACCCACATAACTTCGTTCCTATTCAAATTGAACAAATAATCTTGTGGGAAACGACAGCTTATAATATCCTCTTTAAAATAAGCTGAAGTTGAATGCTGTTTGATGTTTGGTTCTTCTGAAATAAACATTTGAACTTTTAGCCTATCTTCGCTTTTTATATAACTTAGGGAAAAATCATTCCAAAAGTTGCTCTTAACGCGCGATTTCCATTTTTCATTATAAAACCAAAAGAAATACCAATATAATAATAAATAACAATATTAAATGTTCAACACGTAAGCAAAATTTTAAGAAACAACCCTGTGTGCTTAGTATAAGAATGATAAAAATAAGGTCACAGAATACGAGGTTGGTTAATATTTAATGTCTGCGTTTGAGAACTTCAGCTTTTTGAGGTTTCTAGAAGTTAATACCATTTTATTGCTGTTGAAGCTAAAAAAATACTTATAAAAACTTTATTGGAACAAAGAACTTTATAGTCTAATAAAAAAAAGGAAAAATTTGTATCTAATAAAATAGTAAATATTTTTGAAGTTATACTTCTATTCGTGCACTCGGCGGAAAAAAATGGTGTAGAGTTAAATGGGAAACATCATTACATATGTAATGGTGTGAGTAAGAGAGAGACAGAAACACTTATAAGGTATATTGGTCGGTAAAAACAAAGATGAAATATTTACCACATGTTATTAGTCATAACTATAAGTCCTTTGAATACCGTTTCAACATTCAGTACATTGAAAAGGGCTAGATATACAAAAAACAGTCTGAACTAATGTATGAATATCATAGTGACGGACCACATGATTATTGTCACGCCTGGGGGATTAGGGGAATGTGCCTTAATGTTTTGTGATGAGGGGTAGCTAACTGAAGGCACTTTCCACCCAGGTCGTGGTTATCTAACCCCTGGCTAGGTATCCTGCTGAAGGCAGAAAACTAACCAAGGGAAAGATGAGACAGGAAACAAACAACAAATATATTAACAAAGAAACAAGCAATAACAATGAATAATTAAAATATGAATAATGACTAACTAAATACAATGATCTTAACTAATCTTACCAAATAACCTACATGGTGGCATGTCACATTTACTCACGAAAATAAGTCAAGAGTCACAACGGCCAGACCTAAGAGTCTGTTTTAGGGACACCCCAAAGGGTGACCCTTACAGACAGCCTCAGACTCCGAACTCTCCGTGTCCGACCTCAACAACTTGCTTTTATAGCCAATTCATATTCTACGTGAGAATAAAAATTAAACTATTTAAACACGTGTTGAGATCTAACGCAATGACTTTGACCTGGTAAAATGTAATACAAAACAATATAGTAAAATATAAACTAATAAATTAATATGTAGGACAAACTGCCCTCTCATCGTATGTGACATGCCCCCCTTCCCTTAAAGCCAGCCCCTGGCTTTGCTCGGCTCTGGCTTACAGGGGTGTATGTATAGGACTGAGTTTTACAAAATTAATAATCCGTTACACTTCTATCAGAATCCGCTCTTCTCGGAGAATGTCCTGTCTTGCCCTCGTCTAGAAACGCCAGGTCCACCGCTGGCTAGACGGATACATTTTTGGTATGTTGGTCTGTCTGAAACTTCTTTAAAAACCAACTATTGTCTATAGCTCCATCTCTCGAGGTCCATGGCCAACATCAGACAGTACTCCATCACTTCATCCACCTTTAAAACATTGAAACCATACAACTACAGTCTTCCCACCTATGGCTACCATCCATTGGGAAGATCTGCTACTATTGCGATAGGAGTATCGACGCCAACCATTTCCATACCTCGACGGAGACCTTCCTTACTTTTTGAGACAAGACCCATACCATACTCAGGATGAAGGACCCTTTCTCTCTAGAATTCTGGTACCGAGCAAGCATCTCCTGGATCGCGTCTTCCTTGAGCAGATGTGGGGAAAATGTTAAACATTTAAACATCAAAACAATAACTCGGTCCTAAAACATAAAAAACAAATACTATTACAATATTTCTAGAAAGGGCATTAGGGAATTACTATTCTTTACATTAAACGCAAATTTGAACTGATACCAATACGGGTATTTGACTTCCTATACGAACACCTTACCACATTAGTTTCCCCTTTTTTTTAACACTCGTCAGTGAGTGTTATATTTAAATCTTCACACATTGTCCCAATCCTCTTTGTGGGACCATGGTATATAAAACTCTTGGGCGAACCTCTCGCCCCAAATATACAATACTACATGCGCACTGCGCACAAACTCGCCTGCTATCTCCCAGCAGACATTATCTAACTCAATTATATAACTGTGTGCACCCTGCACACCAACTTATCTGCTGTCTCTCAGCAGACATCATTATACCTAAAAAACTCATCGAATATCATTGGCAGAAACCACCATCTGCCTTTCTTGGTGATATTGTCACCTATTGTGCTTCATGTACACTTAAAACATTTCCGCTCTCCTTTAGCAGAGACTATCATCAACAACACCAAATCTCTGTGTACACTTTGCACACAAACTTCTCTGCTGACCCTCAACAGAAATAATTATATCCAAAATACTAGCAGGAACCGTCAACTGCTCATCTTGGTGCTTTGCTTAAAAAAAAACTTTTCCTTGCTTCCTGCACACTCAATTTTCTGCGGTCTCTCAGCAGAACTTCGTAAATATTAAAAAGGAAACTAAATACCTAAAATATAGAAGTCAAATACTACCTTAAAACTTTTTCATGATAGCCTTTTACTTAACAGGTTGACTACACTAGACTCCCAGTCATCTGTTCTGAAATCTAAAAACAAAAATATTAAATCATCAAAAAAAAAATGTTTTCCCTTCCGCGTCTTTCTAGATCTTGATCTCTATTATAACTACCCATTACTAGCACATAACCAAATCCTTTTAAGTAACCCCATATAAACCTTAAATACCAAACTAATAAAGATTTTTTTTTAAATTCTGTCACGTAAGTATACATATAAAGTTTAACATTTTATATTAATAATAATATTCAGTAATGAGTATTGTATTGAAGCCTAAAGTACCGTCACATGGTTGCAATATATTCTGCTCTATGCTTTTAAGGTTTTTACGAATAGTCGAGGAAATAAAGCACTAAAACCTCAGAATTTTGTAACGTAAGATGGATCGGAATGCGTTTTTTGCATTGGATTCGGTAGAGTATCAGGAATATGTCGCTATTTTTTATAATGTAAAAATGGGAAATTGCATTTCTGCATTCGAAAAGTGCATTCCGAACAGACAATAGAGAGAAAAAATACAACTCGGTAAGTATTGCTGAAAATGGGTTCAATTTATATACGCGGGGTTTTTGGGGTCGCTGTACACGACTATCATGATGTTGTCTTTTTGTGTTCACTGGTAAAAGAGTGTTCAAAATTTATCAAAATTGTCTAATGAGATTTACAAAAAAGTTGTTTTTGGGTCAGACACAATAAATTTGGTATTGCAAAAAGAAAGTTAGGTATTCAAAACATCGCAGTAAATTGTGCAGAGAGTAGAAATGGCAAAATAATATCACTATACAATGTCTCCAGATGCGAACCCAATAGAAAATGGGTGGTCCTTCATTAAAATGCAATTAAGGAAGGCAGCTGTGGCGGCTACCATTGGTTATAACAATTTTAGGGAAAAAAGTTGATAAATTTTATTATAATTTATTTATTTTTATTTATCCGTTAACACATTTCTAGAATTTTTTAGAAAGGAGATAAAGATTAAACTTGTTTCTTATATTAAGAACACACCTTCAGATATGGTAGAAAGGAGTTGAACGGATCATTAGGCTAAAACCTATACGGTTGATCATTATAAATTACCCATGTTCATGCCTATATCAAGACTGACGGATTTTTACAACTGATGAACTAATGCGCATTAATTTGGAAAACATGGTTTTGTTACTCTCACTAGATTTATTATTTAAATATTATTTTGCAACGAGTTCATTTATGTTTATAATGGACACAAATACTTACTTACATTTATGCTGACATTTCAGATACCGATCAAAACAATTAATTGATTTAACACTTTGATAAAAACCTTGGCATGTTTTTTAATCGTAATTTTTTCTTCAAAAAGCGTGGGATTTAAATTTATTGTTAAAAAATATTTACTGTCCTTTTATAGTAAAACGCTTTATAAAATTCAAAAGAAGAACATTTTTTTCACAAATTTCAAGATTATAAAAAGTTACTTCAATTCTGGAAACAGTATTATTTTGATATTTGTTAGGTATTTTTTGAAGTTATACTTCTATTCGTGCACTCGGTGGAAAAGATTTGTGTAGAGTTAAATGGGAAAAATCATTACATATGTAATGGTGTGAGTAAGAGAGAGACAGACACACTTATAAGGTATATTGGTCGGTAAAAACAAAGATGAAATATTTATCACATGTTATTAGTCATAACTATAAGTCCTTTGAATACCGTTTCAACATTCAGTACATTGAAAAGGAATAGATATACAAAAAACAGTCTGGACTAATGTATAAATATCATAGTGACGGACCACATAATTATTTGACAGATTATTTTATAATTCTGTCACGTAAGTATACATATAAAGTTTAGCATTTTATATTAATAATAATAATTATCAGTAATGAGTATTGTAGTCTAAAATACCGTCACATGGTTGCAGTATATTCTGCTCTATGCTTTTAAGGTTGTTGGCTACATAAACAGAGTTTTTACGAATAGTCGGGGAAATAAAGCATTAAAACCTCCGAATTTTGTAACGTAAGATGGATCGGAATGCTTTTTTTGCACTGGATTTGTCAGAGTATCAGGAAATTGGCCGCTATTTTTTATAATGTAAAAATAGGAGATTGCATTTCTGCATTCGAAAAGTACATTCCGAACAGACAATAGAGAGAAAACTTACAACTCGGTAAGTATTGCTGAAAATGGGTTCAATTTATATACTCGGGGTTTTTGGAGTCGCTGAACACGAATATCATGATGCCGAAAGTCTCCGCGGCACTTGGTGCCTAGGGTGTTTACCTCTTCTCCTGGGGTTTCATGTAAATTCTGTACGAAATCAGTGCACACTTTGTACTCGGCGGTTTGAGTCGCTAAATACGATTATAATAATGGCGATGGCCTTCGAAACACCTGCTGCTTAAGACGGACCTCGTCTCCAAGAATTTTATGCAAACTCGATAAAAAGGAGTGTGCACACGGTACTAGGAGGTTTTTGGGGTCGCTTACCACAAATATCATATAATGACTTTGCTAAATCATTCGCATACAAATTTATGAATCCATGCGCATGCATATAAGTATAACTTCTGCCGACAGTCCCACTGACTTCCACACTAGTTTTTTTTTATTACAGTTATTACTGTTAAGTACGTTATAACTGACAGACTTCAGGGCTAATTTAAAAATTTGATTAGAAAATATTTTAGGATTAACTTATCAATTTATTATATTTGATGTGATAATACGAAACCGATTATTTTATTTACTTATCGATTTCGACGGAGACAAAAATGTTAAGATAAAATAAACCGAAATGAAACACGAAAAATATTACGAATTCTTTAAATTCGCTAAAAAATATTTATTCTATATAATTTAGTATAAAATTTGGTTTCTTTATAAAAATAGCATTTGTATAGATAGTGTAGAGGGCCAGCAGGGCCACCGTGGCCTTTTCAATTCTGATAGGTCAACCCAAGATTAAAAAAGATGGGTTCCTTAAAAAGAAGAAAAAAACTTTTTTTTAAAAGGGGGCCAGGCTTAGAGGTAGTCCATGGGATTGCATCGCAGCTAGTACAGCTTATTGTGCACCCTCATTCACAGGTCCTCATTCTTCGTCAAATCCCAGGTTCTTAATGAACCAAGAGATTCTTTTGACTATGGTTGCCCGTTCTTCCCTTTGATCTCCAGTCGGTAGGCCAAGGGATCTCACACGCAGACCTTGCAGGGCTGGGCACATGAATATCACGTGGAAGGCTGTTTCCTCCTCCTCACCGCATTTTCTACATAGGAGGTTTTCAACTTAAATTCCCATCTTATGAAGGTGTCCGCGAAATACCCAGTGGCCGCTGATGAAGCCAACCACTTTCCGCAGGGTCTTCCTCCTCAGCCCAAGGGCATCTGCCGCTATAGCACCAGTAGGTGTCTGCAGCATTCTCTTTGACTGTATTTTACCTTCTGTTCTTTCCCAGCTCTTTCGATGTTCTATGCCCATCCACTTGCGAACAGCTCTTCGTGCTGTGTTGTAAGCAATACCATACGTCGGCTCAGGGCCAATGAGCGGGCTTTCAGCTTCTTTGTTTGCCCACTTGTCTGCTCTCTCATTGCCAGCGATACCTTTGTGCCCCGGAACCCAACTAAGGATAACCTTGTTGTACTCTTCCAGGGTTTTCATGGCCTGATGACAGTCCCATACTGCTTTAGAGGTAAAGTCAAAACTGTCAAGTGCCATTAGCGCTGCTCTACTATCCGAGTTTATGTATATGGTGTGGTCTGTCATACCCACAGATATAGACAATATAGATCGGAAATAACCATTTGGCGAAATCCTAAAAATACACACACCATGCGATTGAAATTAAGAGGTTTGTGCTCATGCGCATTTGCTCTTTTATCGTTTTGAAGCGTATGACTCATGTTCATCTTTCATTTGTGTCAATTGAAATTTTTATTATTTATTGTAAATTAGTTATTTGGCGTTATTAATCTGTGCTCAAAACGCTTTATATATTAAATTTAATAAGTTCAAGTTAAAATTTAAATTTTTAACAAATCCTGCTCTGTACGTTTCAATGCGCAGTCGCATAAACCTCTCTTTTTCGCTTTCAGTTGTACGTATTTTAAAAAAATGACATTTCCGATCTATATTGTCTATATCTGTGATCATACCACGCTCCAAACACACTCTTGCACACTCTGATAGGGCAACAACTTCAGCCAGCTTACCCAGGCTTACGCATGAAAAAAAAAACCTTGATTCAATAATTAGAACTTAAGAAATCGTATAATTGTTGGTTGTAAGATTGTAAAATAAGTATTTTTCGATCCTAACTTGGCTTCAACATATGGAAATAAGCTTTTTAAAATCTCATTTTAATGCTTAGATTTTAAACAAAATTTGTAAAATTAATTTATCCTTATTTATATTTAAGATATATCCGTTTGAACAATAAACATTCATATTTGAGTTAACAGTAATTGTAGAGGAACTCAAAACGAACATTTTGTTCTTTAAAGGTAGCTTTTCCAAAAGAATCGCATCAAATTTCAATCCGAGATTTTTGCATAGTGCGAATTTATTAAAATTCATTTCCATTAATCCCATTTAAATGTTCTTGTAATTCAATTATCATCATCATAAAGGCGTCTCATTCCCTAGTGCCGCTCATCTACATAAAGCGATTTGATGCGTTTTACGCTGTGAATCAGACCCGATTCTTCATAATTCTTTTCACAAGTTTTTATGCAACTTGGCTTTCTATACGATTTTCTTCCACTCTTTTCTATTTGTGCATATTTCCCTCAAGTTTCTCACTTTTATGGCTTTAATATCTCTATCGACCTGGTCCTCTCATATTTTTTTCGATCCTTCTTTCTCTAGTTTCCATCTAATGACTCTTTTTGATTAGGAGGTCGTTTTGTTTTTCTCTCTATGTGTCCTCTCCATATCAGTCTTTGCGCTTTAATAAATCTTCTCCTATTATTGTATCACTAATTTCCATTTATTATATTTCTTATTTCCTGTTTTCCATTTTTATTGGGACCTCTTAAATATTCTTAGTCTGTATTCCTCTTTACTTGTTAGGTACCTCAGCTGTTAATTCCTTTATTTCGTCACTTCTCTCATTTACTCCCAAATATTTAAATTGTTGAACCCTTCCCTTTCTCCTTGCTTCTTTTGCTGGGGCTGTTAGAGCTTTTTTCAAACTTCCCTTGTCTCTCCCCATATGCTAATAGTTATGTCGAAGAGTAGGCTGAAGTTCCTTTGATCCCACTGGTCTTTACTACTCCTTCTAACGCCCTCTAAGAGAGTTGTTAAATCTATTTGCCTCACCTTTTCTTGTGCAGATTGATTTATCTGTTTTCTGATGAGTGATGTAATTCAAATATAAAAGTTATTATAAAAATTGATCTGAATTATATAGTTAAGTAATAATATGTGATTAAAAAGATATTGTGGAGGCTTCTGCCTATTTGTTTGATAATTTTCTTTTTATTTTCAGTTCTACTTAGCGAAGCCATCGAAAACGACGAATTCCAGTGTAAAACATTAAAAATCACAGATTTTGGCCTAGCGAGAGAGGTTTACAAAACTACAAGAATGTCTCAAGCGGGTACCTATGCGTGGATGGCACCGGAAGTTATTAAAGACTCTACTTTTTCCAAAGCAAGTGATGTATGGAGTTACGGTGTTCTTTTATGGGAGTTACTAACAGGTGAAACTCCTTACAAAGGAATAGATACGTTAGCTGTAGCCTACGGAGTAGCCGTCAACAAATTAACGTTACCCATACCCAGCACATGTCCGCAACCATGGAGAGAACTGATGGAAAGTAAGTAAATTTTTTTTGTAACAATATAACGATCTACAAATAAACCTATTTACAAATGCACTAATATAGATGTTTTCAACAACATATTCAAGTATGAAATGAGAAATAAAAAAAAGAAGTAAAAAGGATTCGAACCCACAGAACCTACATTCAAAATCAATCTTACTTTGAATCATAATCGATTGTGCGGTTTGATACTCTTACGCGGTGTCCTACGTAAGCGGCAACACGCGGCTGCGGCGACCGTCGCGGTCCTTTCAGAGTATGTTTTAATATTGTAGTGTCCTGCGTGCCGAAAAACGCGCGGCAAGCGCGCGACACGCGCTTTTCAAGCGGCACGACCGGTCAAAATATTTGATATTTCCGCCTCTGCCGCTACAGTCTCTGCCATTCAGCTTTGCGTGTTCCATCATGTCTGTGACTTTTAACGACATGATGGACACGGCATCTTGAAAACTGGGAAACAAAACGCGGCGTGCATTTGCATTGTAACGTAAAAATACCCTTGCTAGCTCCAGGGTTCGTGGCTTCCTTCTGGCTTTCTTTTTTTAACTCTCCCCAAACAAATAAATAAGGGCGCCAAATACAGACATACAAATAAAAGAGAATAAATCAGTTTAAAATTGTTTATTCAAAATTCTGAATGAAAATTTTCAAGAATTATTAGTAAAAAAGAATAGTGAAAAACTAATTTCTTATCTTTTTGGATTCTTCCTCGGAAAAGGTCGTGGTCGACGGAAAATTCGGTCCACTTTAGCTCCTGGTTAAAGATGCCGATGGCAAGATGTTTTCAAATAAAAAATCTTCAGAAGATTCTTCTGAGAAAAATGCCTTTGTGCGGTCACAGACAGGATACGGCAGCAAATTAAAATTCGGCTAGGCCAAAGCTTCTTTACCAAAAAAATTGGTTCCTTGTTTTTAACCCTTTCTTAGGACCCTTCAAATTTGGCAATCGGCCAAAGGGAGAATGTAGCGAAGAAAACTGTTGCTTAGAAGCACAAAAATGAAAAAGAATTAAAATAAGACATTTCTAATGATCGAACCCACATTCCCCTTCTCAACACCGAAACCGGCCACGTGGCGAATCCAAAATAGCCGAGAAATTATAAAAATTAAATAGTACGTAGGCCAGGCCAAAAAATAACGTTGCAAACGTTACAGCATGTAGGACACTCTGGTCGCATTTACCGCATTTGCCGTCAACCGCGCCGCTCGCGCCGGCCGCTTGTTGTCGCTTACGTAGGACACCTCGTTAAGGCGAAAACATACTACCAAAACTTGACACGACGCCACGCCACCCGACGCATGTCAGTACTTATCAATTCCATATAGTCAGAAGCGCATAGACAACACGCTATGGGACCACACGCCGCGACATAAATATACGGAATTGATAAGTACTGACATGCGTCGGGTGGCGTGGCGTCGTGTCAAGTTTTGGTAGTATGTTTTCGCCTTTATTCGATTGTGAAATATTAAATAGTTATTTCTTTTCCAAAATTGATCGAATCGATACGGAAAATGTGGATTTTCCGGCTCGTTCGTGTGAATTAACACCTGTAGACTTTCTTGAAGAACAAAGTTTATGCCAATAAACCAGCAACAATTCAAGACCTGGAACAGAACATTATCAATCAGATTCGGGCAATAAATATCACAATGTTGGAAAATGTCATCGAAAATTTCGACCATCGTATTCATATCTGCCGATTTAGTCGTGGTAAACATAATTTTTCATCCATAAATGGCATAAATGAAGGTTGAAAATGGATTTTAAAAGAGGTAGATAAAGATTCAAGACTATTTTTTTCTGTCTCAACACGTCGTCTTAACCCAACATAAAAGGCGAAAACATACCATCAAAACGTGACACGACGCCACGCCACCCGACACATGTCAGTACCTATCAATTCCATATATTTATGTCGCGGCGTGTGGTCACATAGCGTGTTGTCTATGCGCTTCTGACTATATTAAATATATGGAATTGATAGGTACTGACATGCGTCGGGTGGCGTGGCGTGGTGTCACGTTTTGGTAGTATGTTTTCGCCTTAAAGGCTTTTTTTTTAAATAGGGAACTTGACGATATAACACTCGAATTACAAACTTTAATTATGCAAATAAATGTTTGACCTGAACCAGAAATTACTTCGATGTTAATTTCAGTTTAATGTTTGGTTCCTATAAAAATAAATAGATTCAGGAATGCACACAATTGCAACCTATATATACATTTCCTCTCTATACATTTGGAACATCCTCTATTAACCACAGAATTAATTGGATGTGTTAATGTGATTGTCAGGTGTACAATAGTGAATTACCGATAAATAGTTGGAATGAAATTTTAATTTTATTAATTCAGATAAGAGATGCCATCTGTGATGAATGATTTTTTAAATATTTAAAAGAAACTATAGATTCTGGTTGGTTTAAGATTGCTTACTGATAAGATTATGTATTCTGTTGAATTGCTGGTAAAGTAAACAGTATTAGTGATTTCAAGGGGTGTTTGAACGAAGGTATGTGTATTTAACAACTTATATCGTCTGCAGAATACATCTAACTCGAAGAATGATTATTTCATCAACATTCTATGTACGTGGCGCCCAACCGAATATGAAAATGCTAAATAAGTCACAACAGCAAGAACAATAAACTATAAGGGAACAGGATCGGCGCGTTGTACGCCATCGTAATGAATAATGAAGATGTTTTGCGGTCGTTTGCCGCCATTCTATGATTGAAAGCGAGGTCAGATTTTACCAATAAGGGGAATTCGAATTGTGTATTCTAAAACACAAAAAAAATCGATTTACTGATTAAATAAGTTTACTTTGTAAATAATGAATAAGTTGCCAGTTCTAACGCTATAAATAGATACAAATGTCAGTTTGAAATAAAATTAAAAAAAAAATCGGAAAGAGGTCGACTCTGCAGGCCATCCTTGCAACTCCCCTCGAATTACTGAATTTTCGAGCTAAAAATTTATTTTTTCATCTGTTATGAGCTCCTAAAGTTCAAGAAGGTATTTTTTGTGCTGTTTCAATCTACTAGAGTTTAAAAATGTGTTATTTTTTTACTGTTTTGACATTTTCTGACAGTCGAAGTTTGAATATTTTGACATTTGACAATTCTGACTGTTGACAGTTAATATTTTTTGACATTTATCATTTTTGACTTTATGATATTACATTTTTGACATTAGACATTTCTGACATTACATGTATGGCGTATCTTATTTCTGATATTTGAAAACTTTCACAATTAACATTTCAGACATTTGAGAATTCTGATAATTGACCTTTGACATTTGAAATATTCAGTAACTGTGACGTTTATGATTTATCAGCTTTTGAAATATATTGCAACGGGATAACCGTAAAGGAAGGGACCTTAATTTGAAAGATTGTTGTTGACAGTTGATTTTTAGAAGTTTGTAAACAAAATCAACTGACCATTTTAAACAATGTTTCTAGAAAATTCTAGAAACTTCTAAACACACTGACTAGATTAAATAATGTTGTATATAAGGGGATGCATGGGCAGTTAACGTCAGTTCAAGTTCAAATGTTCACAAGAGTTAATTGTATTGTCAAGTAGTTAGACGTTATCCAGCAGAGTTCAGTGTATCTTAACAATTTTGTAAATAAAAATTGTGTTAAAGTCCCCATAAGTGTTTCAAATTGGTGTCAGGTGTGGGGTGAAGATACAAGAATGCCTGGAAAAAAGATAAATGAACTATTGGTGGCTGAGCTCAGAAGAGAGCTCGAAGAATTGGAGTTGGAAACTACTGGAAGCAAATCCGTATTGTTACGAAGGCTCCGTGAATACTATGTAAATAATGATTTGGACCCTGACGCTGTGGAGTTCGAAGACCCAGTTCAAAAAGCAAATTCTGAAGTAGCTCAACAACTTTCCCGGCTGCAAGAAGAACAAGCTCAACAACTTTCCCGGCTGCACGAAGAACAAGCTCAACAACTGTCCCAGTTGTCCAGTCAGATAAGCAGCCAGCGCGAAGATATGTCCCAGCTGTCCCAACGAATGACGAGCCAACAAGAAGAACAAACTCAACAACTCTCCCGGCTGCAAGAGGAGCTATCAGGACGAATGACGAGCCAGCAAGAGGAGTTATCCATTCAGATGAAGAGCCAGCAAGAGGAGCTTTCCAGTCAGATGAAGAGCCAGCGAGAGGAGCTTTCCAGTCAAATGAAGAGCCAGCGCGAAGATATGTCCCAGCTATCACAACGGATGTCTACCCTACCAGAAGAGTTATCCAGTTCCTTCTCCCAGCAAATCTCGCATTTGCGCTCCGAAATGTACACTCTTCGTGACGAACAAAATCAGCAAGTGTCCAGCTTGCGAGACGAACAAAATCAGCAAGTGTCCAGCTTGCGAGATGAACAAAATCAACAAGTCGCCAACTTGCGAGACGAGCAAAACCAGATCAACCAGCTAATGCAGTCCGAAATAAGGAAGCTTCAACGAGAACACGAAGCTTGTCGTCGAAACCAGCCCATCCATCACGGCGACGGAGATGCCGAAAGGATGGAAACCTGCCACGTAGACGTCGACCGACGAGGAAATGGGGAGACTACCCAGGTACGAACGACGATGAAACTCCCGACCTTCGACGGGAAGACTTCCTGGCCAAATTACCTAAAACAATTCGACGCAGCGGCCAGGGCTAATGGATGGTCATCCCAGGAGAAGGCATTGTCCCTAACCGTAGCTCTGCGAGGCGAAGCTTTAGACGTCTTGCAATCATTGACATCGGATGAAGCTGACAACTTCGAGTTATTGGTGAATCGTCTAGAGATGCGTTATGGTCAAACTCATCTACAACCGGTGTACCGAATGCAGTTAAAGAGCCGAAAACAGAAAAATGGAGAAACCATCCAGGAATTTGAGGCCGATGTAGCAAGAATGGTACGGCTTGCGTATTCCAATGCAGCGGACGATTTCCTGGAGTGCCTAGCAGTCCAAACCTTCACCGATGGTCTTCGAGACGTCGAGTTGCAGCGCGCTGTACGGTTGGCGCGGCCGAAGACTCTTGTGGACGCCTTGACCATTGCCCTGGAGTTTGAGGCGGCGACGGAGGCCTCACGTGGAGTTGCTCGACTAAGGGAAGTCACCGGTAACTACGACGATGCTGTTCATTCCGTTAGCGACGTTGAAGCGGTAGTAGAGAGGTTAATGAAGTTATCTCCAAAAAGAAGGCGGCCAGTGAGATGCTGGAACTGCGGAGAAATACTTGCCCCCAAAAAGAAAAATCTTCTGCTGAAGTACCCCAGCAGCAGGAAAACTAGAACGGCTCGACTCCTGGAGGGCGAAATCGACCCCAAACATTCCCGAAGCCCCTCACACCATTAAATTGGCAACTCTGCGACTTCACGTGGACAGCTTATATGTAGATGGCCTCCTTGATGGGAAGAATATTAGCATGCTGCTAGACACTGGAGCTACAAAAACTATCGTCCGACCAACCATCATTATGCGAAATAAGATGTTGCCTACCAGTTGGAGACTGCGTACCGCTACCGGAGATTCTGCTAGAGTCTACGGTGAGATACAGGTGACGCTACAGTTTGGTTTTGCCCTTGTATAGACTAGTCAATATTTATATCTATGTCGTATGAAGTAAGGATATAAGAAAGATAGATGTATGAAGTTCAAGATGTAGTAAGATCGATAAGAACCAGAAGAAGAGTATGCCAGATGACTGGTTAGATAAAATTGCTAAGGAAAAAAAGACCAATTACTAAATAGCGTCGTTCTAAATACCTCGTATAACAATTCGCACTTATTTAACAATCACTGTCGACCGCTATTACCATTACTATTACTAATACGTCCAAAGCGGTCCCTTATATATGAAATTAAGGTCCCTTCCTTTACGGTTATCCCGTTACAATATATTATTTAATTTATGCTTTAATAGTTTTTCAGTATTTACCAACCCGTGACGTAATAACCATATTTGTGACATTTCGGACATTTTAACAGGTGATGTTTAAAAATTCTGACAGTTGACATTTATGATATTTATATTTCTCGCATTTAACATTTCTATCGTTAGATGCATGGAGACTAGACAAGGAGTACGCACTCGACCGGGGGAATTGCCAAAATCTGTCCACCGTATCGTACATATTAGGTTTACTTTTTTCACCTCTTGCGGCGCTAGTTTTCCTTTTGTACCGGTATGAATATAGACAATTAAACAATCGTGAATTATTAAATGGGTTTTTATTATTTATATCTGAAAGATCGAACTATTTTTTTCATTGTATAAATAAATTAATAATGAAATAATTAAAAATTATTTATTTTATTTCAAACTACGTTCTCATTGGTCGCCATTTTGGTACAAATGCAACACCAGCGCCCTCTTATTTTGGTAGTCCTATTTGCATACATGGAGTTCGTACTCCTTGTCATATATATGTAATACTTCTATATGGACAGTTGGTATGGGAAAGAACGTCGCAACATTACGGTGCCGACAATATATTTTCTTCTCTTTCGTTCGAGACCTTTTATCCATACTGCGCATGCTTGACAAGTCTCTAAAATGCGCAGAATTGACTGATGTGCTCGGAAGAGAAAGCAAACGATACACTATCTGTTTCACTTCGTCGGAACACCTTCCACTTATAGAAACTGTCCATATAGAAGTATTACATATGTATATGCTCCTTGTCTAGTCTCCATGGTTAGATGCATGACATATCTTATTTCTGACATTTGACAATTAACATTTCTGAAACACACTTGTTTTTTTTTAATACATCCATAAAAAATCTACAAATATACTTATCAGACTTGCGTTTGTCGTTGAGTTTTGCTAAAAATTGCATTATTAACATAAATAATCTTTTTCTGATAAGAATTGTACACATATTCTTATCTTTGAACTGTAAAAGAAAATTGAAATCTGATAACCATTTTGTTTTTATAGAATGTTGGGAATCAGATCCACACCGAAGGCCTTCATTTGAACAGATTTTAGATGATTTAGATAATATAGTACACTCTTCTTTTACACAAACACCACACGAAAGTTTTCACATAATGCAAGACGACTGGCGACAAGAAATTGAAGAAGTATTATTGGAACTTCGCAGGAAAGAAAAGGTAATGTTCAAAACTGTAATTTTTTAAATTTAAACTCTTTGTTTTTATCTCATAAGTTACTCCAAAAAGGAATAGAGTAAACACCAATTTTGCCAGTATACAGACTAAGCTTAACATTTGTAGATGCTTTATTATTGCATTTTTATATTGATTTATGTTTTTCCTTTACGCATTCCCATCGCCAGGCTTGTAAATCCTATGAAGAGGTAACTAATTTTAAAAATATTATTTTATCACCATTTTTTAAGGGTTGACAAATCTAAAATATAAAAAAAATTTCAGGAATTGCGATGCAGAGAGGAAGATTTAAATAGAGCCCAGTTACAACAACGGATGCATGAGGAACAGCTTAGACAAAAGGAACAGGAATTGCACGCCCGAGAAATCGATTTACTCGAACGAGAATTACATTTTATGATCAAACAACAAACACCTACTCCTATTAAAAGAAAAGGTAAGATATACACTTTTTTCACATTTCATCAATAATAATCATTTTCTGAAGGTTTTTTTGTTGTTCAGTTTTTAATACATACTGATAAGATTGGCATACTGACAAGATTGAGAAACTGACAAGATTGACTGGTTGATAAACTAATAGGATTACCATAACTGACAAGATTGACAGATTCACTGAATTGACAGACTGATAAGATTGAAAAACTGACAAGATTAACAGATTGGCAGACTGACAAGATTGACAAACTGACAAGATTGATAAACTGATAAGATTGAGAAACTGCTAAGATTGTCAAACTGATCAGATTGAGAAACTGAGACAAGATTGACTGGCTGACAAACTAATAGGATTATCATAACTGACAAGATTGACAGATTCACAAGGTTGACAGTCTGTCAAGTGTTAAATTTCAACTGTCGAATGTCAAATGGCAACTGCCAAATGTCAACCGTCGAATATCAAATTTCAAAAATCAATTGTCGAATGTCAAATGTCGACCGTCAAATAACAACTGTATAATTAAGTGGACTCTTCTTATAGTAATTGAATTATGGTTTTTTAAATTTTGTAAACTAATTTTAAGTGTCAAATGACGACTGTTAAATGTCAAATTTTAACTATCAAATGTCAACCGTTAAATTTCAACTGTTAAATGTTAACTGTTAAATTTCAACTGTTAAATGTCAACCGTGAAATGTCAAATCTCAACTGTCAAAATGTTAATTGTCGAATATCAACTGCCAATTATCAAATGTCAACCATAAAATGTCAGAGAGAGAGAGAGAGAGATTATAAATTTTTAGTTAAAAAAAGCACAATAGATGGCCCACTCAGGTAGCAGACTAAATACTAATAAATGTATTTAATTTTTTAGGAAAATTTAAACGATCGAGATTAAAAATTCTGAAAAAGGAACCAGGTACAAATATTAGTTTCCCTTCAGATTTTCGACATACGATTACTGTACAACATACAGTTGATCACAAAGGTATTAGTGGTATAATATCACCAACTAGTCCGCCAGGATCGCCAGCTATTCCTAGATTAAGAGCTATAGCACGTAAGTATATCTGTGATATTTTCATTTATTTATATTATGATTAATTGTCTGTCGTAAAAAAACCTTATTTATCCTGTTTAATTTTATTGTAATCTACTTAAAATGAAAAAATGATAGAAGAATATTTCAGGGTAGAACATTTGTTGTGTACTCTCTGCTAATTTTATATTCTGTTCCTTTGTCTCAAAATCCAAAATTAAAAGGCGAAGATTCACTTCGATTAAACACAGCCACGAGATTTCTTCTTAGTCGATGAAAACACTTACTCAGGAGCTTTTTTTTTTAGCAGAGGGCCAGGCTTAGGGGTAGTCCATGGGATTGCATCGCAGCTAGTACAGCTTATTGTGCACCCTCATTCACAGGTCCTCATTCTCCGTCTTAATGAACCAAGAGATCCTTTTAACTATGGTTGCCCGTTCTTCCCTTTGATCTCCAGTCGGTAGGCCAAGGGATCTCACACGCAGACCTTGCAGGGCTGGGCACATGAATATCACGTGGAAGGCTGTTTCCTCACCGCATTTTCTACATAGGAGGTTTTCAACTTGAATTCCCATCTTATGTAGATGTCCGCGGAATACCCAGTGGCCGCTGATGAAGCCAACCACTTTCCGCAGGGTCTTCCTCCTCAGCCCAAGGGCATCTGCCGCTATAGCACCAGTAGGTGTCTGCAGCATTCTCTTTGACTGTATTTTACCTTCTGTTCTTTCCCAGCTCTTTCGATGTTCTATGTCCATCCACTGGCGAACAGCTCTTCGTGCTGTGTTGTAAGCAATACCACACGTCGGCTCTGGGCCAATGAGCAGGCTTTCAGCACCTTTGTTTACCCACTTGTCTGCTCCCTCATTGCCAGCGATACCTTTGTGCCCGGAACCCAACTAAGGATAACCTTGTTGTACTCTCCCAGGGTTTTCATGGCCTGATGACAGTCCCATACTGCTTTAGAGGTAAAGTCAAAACTGTCAAGTGCCTTTAGCGCTGCTCTACTATCCGAGTTTATGTATATGGTGTGGACTGTCATACCACGCTCCAAACACACTCTTGCGCACTCTGATAGGGCAACAACTTCAGCCTGGAAAACAGTAGCCAGTTTACCCAGGCTTACGCAAAACTGCGCCATGGGTCTGACTCCATATATTCCCGCCCCAGTGCCTGTTGGCTTTTTCGAGCCATCCGTATACCAAGTGATCCCCCTTTTCATATATTCAGGTTCACCTTTCTCCCAGGCAGCCCTGTCAATAATATTGACATTGTATGGCTTTCTAGATCTGTGATCTTCACCATCCTGTCTGGTAGCATTTCCAAGGTGCATCTGTACAGTGTCCACAATCCTTGTATGCCCACTGGAGGCATTGTACTTCCAGGAGCGGGTTACGATGAAAATGAAATCTGACAGCGTGCCCCCCAAATTGTCATATGGTAACGAAGTGGCTATCTGTGCAAATTTAAAGGAACAGGCCAGAAACGGAAAGAGAAGTTGAATTCATGTCAATATTATTTCGCAACCTTCAGTTTGAGTCTCGCTGGGTGCGACATTATTTCAATTTCTTCTTAATGTCATTTAATATATTCTTGATTGTATACGTTTGTCACGGGTCAAATTCGCTCTAGTATAACTAAATTCTTACCTTATAAATCCGTTATTATTAAAGGTTTACTGGAGTCTGGAACCAGTTGATTTAGATCGATTATAGTTAATCGCCAGCTATTATTTATTATTCCGGCCATAAATTATTCCTGATATCGCTGGAATTATTTTTAGAAGTATATTTATTAAAATTCCGTTTATGAATCCTTGGGGTTATGTTTTTATTTTCACACGGCCGAGGTACTATTTCTCTTCTTTTGTCGATAACTCGACGTATAGTGTTCTACAGCCAGTGTTCTGTTATATTTCTATCTTGCTTAATAAGATTGAAAATGAACGAGGAATTAGGTAATGTTGAGATGTTTATTGATATCTTGATAAATTATAAGATTAGTCGTATCTAACGACCACTGTTTGTTCGTAAATTGGTAGCTGAAGATGCTACGGTTATTGTCCCTATAGTAGTAGAGGCCACCTTTTATTTCGACGTGTGTCAAATTCCGTGAGCGTGACATGGAAGAATCGGCTCTTTCTTTTACCAGCCTTTGTCTTGAAAACGTGGCAGTGAGAAGATTTTCTGGGTTTAAGTTGTAATCTCTGTTCATCAGAGACAATTAATTTTGGATTTACGAAATTAATTGGATGAGGTTTTTTTACCCACGACAATTATTTTGAAATACGAAAATTGTACAGGATGGATTAAAATTGTTACTGATTGTGATTACATCTCTATTGTTTAAAAAAAAATTGTAATATAATTATAAAGATCAGTTTGTAAGTGTTTTGGTCATTATTTTTATATTAAAATATTTCTAACTGTTTACACCGAATTTGCCAAAAAAAAAAAATATTTCATTATGGCTGGCTACCTGCCATAGCTCAGAAACTACTAGACATAGACAACATCCATGAAAAAAATTTGAAAATTAGTAATTCACTACAGTCAAATGTCAACTGTCAAATATCAAATGCCAACTTTTAAACTGTCAAATATCAACTATCAATTGTCAACTGTCAAATCTCAAATGTCAACTTTTAACTGTCAACTTTTAAATGTCAAATGTTAACTGGAAATATCAACGGTCAAATGCCAACTGTCAAATATCAACAATTATTGTCAAATGTCAGCTGTCAAATATCAACTGTCAACAATTGAAAATCGAAATCCACGTTAAAGTAATTCAATTTACTTTCTTTCAGGGTGCGAAAATATCCGATATTTATTATAAATATCAAAATATCGGATATTTATGATATATATCCGATATATATGAAGTTTGATATATATCCATTTTGTATGAACGTCATGTTGTTATTTTATAGTATTATTTATGTATATTTGTTGCATACGTTTTACATAAGCATAATAAATTATTAAAAAAAAAAGAAAGTTTTAAATGCTTTCTTATATAGTACTTAACCCATTCACTGCTACAGTGATTGTTACAGGTTCGCCAGAAGCTGTCCCATATATTTTTAAAAAGATCATGCCCCATTATCACTCATGGTAAACAATAAAACCACGAACGGGTGGAAATTATATAAAATATAATTGTTTTGTTACATGCTCACCTAAACACAGCCTTCTAAAAACAACGCTAACAAGAAATTGGTACATTTAGTGTAAAAGGGTTTGTGTCACCGATGTGTGTCGTGAGCAGTTCTGTCACTCATGCGTGCCATGCGCAGTTATTGTTATTAATCAGTCTCATGTTCTGACTCCGGTCCGGATACATCAACAACATTTTGAACCAGATTGACGTCGTTGTCTGACATTGACGTCTGAGTAAAATCATCGTGTGTAGGATCTTTTTTGGGATTGCATCGCAGCTAGTACAGCTTATTGTGCACCCTCATTCACAGGTTCTCATTCTCCGTCAAATCCCAGGTTCTTAATGAACCAAGAGATCCTTTTGACTATGGTTGCCCGTTCTTCCCTTTGATCTCCAGTCGGTAGGCCAAGGGATCTCACACGCAGACCTTGCAGGGCTGGGCACATGAATATCACGTGTGTAGGATCTGATATCCAATCTAAGTTCCCTTTCTTTGCTAAAGGCTTGTTGAGGCGTTTAAGCATATACACCAATTTATTAGTTTTGGCAATTTCCAAACGGTTCCTCAGCTTCGACTGCACCAGACCAAAACTGGAGAAACTCCTTTCAAGACCCGCTGTTGAAGCAACAGCTGTCAAGAGTTGTTCACACATATTTAAGAATCTTCTTTTGTGTTCCCATTGCTCCCATTGAACATCTGTGGTATTCAAATTAAGAAGCGTCCACCAATCCAGTGGTTGAGTTGTTTGAAACTGAGACCCAAAAAGATATTGTGGGAAAATTGACGATTTTGTCATTATTGATGTTACCATCGCCATAAAATCTACATCTAGTTCAGTAAATGCTATGTTACGTTGTTCTGGCGACAAATGTTTGCCTGCAAACCGTTGGTCTAGAATATTTGCTAAGTAGTGCGTCGCACCTAAGGCCATATCGCGCCTTTTCTTGAAAGCAGACTTCACTAGAGTAGGTTAACTTAATAAATCTTTCTCTAAATTGTACCAAATTTCGACAGCTACTGAAATCGTCGTGCCATCTCGTTATAACTCACATATATTAAAATTAAAAAGGTATTCTTAAAGGAACTTTTCTTTCTGGTGTTCATTTTTAGACTATTTTTCTTTCTGCCAAAACCCAGTGAAGCACCCTTCTCACCTCTAGTTTAGAAAAGGGTATTGTACTTAATAACTATTAATAAAGTAATTTGGAAAAACCGTAACAATCCCTACCGGAAATTCTAAACAGACCTACAACCGTCGAACATCTTTAATCAGGAAAAAACTCAAAACTATTTAAATTAATAAATGTTAAATTGGTATAAGTATTAAATTTAATGCCCATTGTAAAATATCTGTTTACGATATGGGATTAGTCAGATAATACCTAAAAGGGTCTTTCAGTAAATTTTAGCAAAAATGAATATTTATGTACTTAGCTTATTCTAGGTAGAAATCTAGGTACGCAACAAGTCCACCGCGGTCGACAAAACAGAAAAGCACGTAAAAACTGCACGAATGACGAATATATTGATATATATCACAAAAATTCATTGGATATATATCGGATATATATCATGATATATATATCCATTGATATATATCCTTCGCACCCTGCTTTCTTTTGAAGCAGAATGAAAAAAGGCGTTATTTTGACAAATTGCGCGCCCTCTAGGAAAGTTATTGAAAACAGTTGACTGTTAATTTTAAAATTATGATATAGATCGCCCAACGAAAGTTTGTGACAGCCACGTGGCCTCTCGTTCAATGCGCAGTGGTTTAATTACGAGCGTTACGATAACAACGACCGTTCTGAAAGCTTGTCAGTGTGGTAGCTGGAATGGTTTTGTAAACTGTATTTAGCTACGAATATGCTGAGAGAGTTTCTGAGTTGTTTTTTAAAGGTATGAATTTTTTTATTTTAAAGTGGGCACTGTGGGCAGTAACAAATTTATATAAAATAAATTCTTCATAATTATGTTAGCATCATACATTAAAAATTAATTTAAGATGTATAATATATTTTTATTTTCGTCCGCCACTGATAGAAAGACTCCGCCTACCTGCGCCGACTAACACGTGGCTGTCCCAAACTTTCGTTGGGAGACCTATATCAGCAAACATTAATCCATCCTGTAATTATTGTTTTATTATTATTATTATTATTATATAAGCATGGTGTTTCATCTGAGCATGTAATTTTTTCAAAGTCTTGTGTGTTTTTTAGAATTTATGCTTTTTTATTAGAAACTTTGTTAATGTTTTGTCGAGTCCCATAGTTTAAAAATTGTCGCTTTTTTCAACACTTATTTTTTTTTGTTTTATTTATGTATTCACGTTTTTTTATATTTATTTTGATTCGTTCTCTAAAAAATTGCGGATAACATGAGAAGTGAACTAAATGTCTTTAGGCAAAAGGATAAATAATCATCTCTCAAATATCAAGAAAAACTAAAAATCTAAAAAATGCGAAACAATTCACTAACTAAATGAAAAAAAGTCAACCGTGAAATGTCAATTGTCAAATCTCAACTGTCGAATATCAACTGCCAAATGTCAAACAGCAATTGTCGAATGCGAAATGTCAACCGTCGAATAAAAACTGTCATTATGATTAAATGGACTCTTCTTATAGTAGAACAATTGAATTATAGTTTCAAACTATCATATGTTAACCGTTAAATTTCAACTGTTAAATGTCTACCGTTTTTTTTTATTCTGTAAACTATTTTTTTCAACTGTCAAATGACGACTGTTAAATGTTAAATCTCAACTATAATTTGTCGAATATCGACTGCCAAATATCAAATGTCAACCGTGAAATGTCAAATCTCAACTGTCAAAATGTCAATTGTCGAATATCAACTGCCAAATATCAAATGTCAACCGTGAAATGTCAAATAACCACTGTCAGGATAAGTAAAAGTAGAACAATTGTATTATAAACTGTGAAAGGCTTTCGCGGCCATTGTCTATTGTATCAATGGTTTTTGGGCTATTAGGCCGGCGTCGATTGCAAGAATTTTACAAAAGGCCAAACCACCCAAAAGTAACCTAAAGCCTAGGGAGTTAAGAGCAATTCAAGATCTAAACAAGCATGAGAGTATACTGGTGTTAGCAGCGGACAAGGGAAATGCGACTGTCGTAATAAATACCGCGGATTATAAGGAAAAGATAAATGATTTACTAGATCCTAGCAGTTACAAGGAGTTACGCAATGATCCAACACAACGCGTAATTAGAACAACAAAGACCTTAGTGAAGAAGTCAAGTCTAGAAGAACAGACAAAGAAATTAATGTGTAAAAGTGAAGCTGCTATACCAAGACTCTATGGTTTGCCAAAGATACACAAAGCCAACATTCCGCTGCGTCCCATTGTAAGCACCATTGGTTCACCGACATATGATTTAGCTAAACACCTGTCATCACTCCTGCAACCATACATCGGACTTACTGATTCGTATGTCAAAGATTCCACCCATTTTATTTCAAAAATTAAAGACTTAGTTCTTGAAGAAAATGATATATTAGTAAGTTTTAATGTAGTATCTCTCTTTACAAAAGTGCCCCTAAGCAATGCAATGGAACATATAGATGATAAATTCCCAGAGGACATCTCCAATTTGTTTAAACATTGCCTCACCACCACTTATTTTTCATGGGACAATAAGATTTACGAACAGATCGAAGGACTAGCAATGGGAAGCCCTCTCAGCCCGGTAATAGCAAATTTCTTTATGGAAAAGTTCGAACAACTTGCGTTGGACAGTGCCCCATACAAGCCAAAAGTTTGGTATAGATATGTAGATGACACATTTGTAATATGGAGCCATGGGCAGGATAAATTGCAAGAATTTCTGACACACATTAACAGCATCCATGAAAAGATACAGTTTACGATGGAAATCGAAGACAACAACAAGCTGGCGTTCCTTGATGTGTTATTATCACGAAAAGAGAGATCATTGAGCCACACAGTGTACAGAAAACCTACACATACGGATCGGTATTTACATTGGGATTCCAACCACCACCCATGTCAGAAATATGGAGTCATCAAAACCTTAGCAGAAAGGGCAAGAAGAAATTGCGAACCCGAGGCACTAAACGCAGAGCTAACTCAGATTCATGATGCTTTAAGGGCCAATGGTTATGCAGAACGGGAAATCAAAAGATCGATTGGACCAACAAATCGTAGACCCAAGGAAAATGAGCAAATCCAACCAGTGGCAAAAGCATTTCTGCCTTTTATTCCGGGAGTGACAGACAGAATTGGTCGATTGCTAAGAAAGAAAAATGTGAAGACTATTTTCAAACCAACGAGAAAAATCAAAGAATGTCTTCGATCGGCCAAAGACAGAAGAGATCCACTGTCGGCTTCGGGAATTTACCGCATTCCGTGCACATGTGGAAGCGTGTACATAGGAACCACCAAACGCTCGATCAACACCATGATTAAAGAGCACAAGGCCAATTGTCGTCTGGGGCAGACAGACAAATCCGCCGTAGCGGAACATTCCCTCACTAAGGACCATCGGATTAAGTTTGAGGAGACCCAAGTCCTCGCTACTACATCAGCATACCATTCCAGACTCTATAAAGAAGCCATAGAGATAGAGAAGCACCCCAACAACTTTAATAAAAAAGAGGAAGCAGTCAAGATTAACAAAACATGGGTCCCGATAATAAAGAGTGCGAAAACTCTACCCTTAACGAACAACACCGACCAGAACCGATTGGAATCGAAAGCAACTGTGGCCCCGCCCACTTCCTTCCCGACGTATAAATACGACCTGCGATCACACAAAGCTTAGTAAGTCGCAGACTGTCAACCAGGAAGCAACTTCTGAAGATGCCAACCGCTCGTGTTGGCGAAACGTCAAGTCAGCAAGACAATCGACGCCGGCCTAATAGCCCAAAAACCATTGATACAATTGTATTATAGTTTTTTTTTACTTTGTAAATCAATTCTTGTTAAAAGTCAACTACCAAATGTTAAATTTCAACTGTCGAATGGCAACCTTCAAATAGCAACTAACAAATGTCAAATGTGAAATGTCAACTATCAAAAGTAATTGTCCAATGCGAAAAGTCAAATGGTAACTGTGAGTATAAGTAAAAATACTCTTCTTATTGTATTATAGTTTTTTTTTAATTCTGTCAAATGACTGTTAAATGCCAGTTGTCAAACTTCAACTGTCAAATTTGAAATGTCAATCATCTTAGTTCAACAAAAAGTAATTACCTTAAAAGGTTAATAGTTGAAAAGTATATTTTAATGTCACAGATATTAAAATTTAATTAGTTTGTCTACTATCCTTTTGCAAAAGACATTTAAAGAAATTCTCAAAGACACACAAAACTGCTCTTGATAAAAGGGGTACACGCTCGGTTTGGTCAGAGAACCCCTTGACCCCGTCAATGGCGCTTTATTTCAGTACCTGCCGACGGAGTGAAGGGAAAAACATGGGGTCCGAGCACATTACATCAACGTGAAAGAGGTCAAATAATGAGGCCAAGCCCAAACAGGACGGCATTATGGTCGAAAAGTGCTCCAAATCTGGATAAAACCAGGACTGGACTTGCACCTATTAACCATCATACAACCAGACCTCCACACGACATAGGTAACGCATCTCCTACAGATAGTAACAAAACAATTTCGGGTGGTTTGCAATCAATTATTAGTAAAGTATCGCTACCTTCGCTATCTGAATGGCGACGTATCGGGCAAATCCGTAACAATAGTTTTCCTATAAATAATGCTTCTCTAATGACTAAAACTGGATTGGGGCGCAATAATCGTTTGAGTAAATCTATCGGAAATATTTCTGAATCGCATTATGACACTGTATTTAGTTCTGATAATTTTGTTATTGCTCGAGGGGTCACTCATAGCGGTTCGGTGGATTTTAGCGACGAATACGTTACTGTAGGGAAAGATGGGGAGACTGAACAGTTGCTAAATAATGTTACTAATGCTACCATTGTTTGATATCTTAGGTATTAGATAATACTTATCGTAGTTGTTTTAGTTGATTTTCTTTAAAACAACGGTTCTCAGACTATGTTTGTAATATAGACTAAGGTTGTTCTGTAAGCAAACGCACAGCTGATTAGAAAAAACTGTAAGAAAATAGTCAAAAAAAGAAAACAGATATTAAATTTTATATTGTAATGGAATTCCTCCCCAAGAATTCCTTTCAATCAATAAAAATCTCCGAGTGCGCGGATTCTGCACCAACGAAAAGTGGTTGCTATAATGAAATAAAACAAAATTTCAATTTTTTCTTCTTAAAGTTCCTAATCCAATTTGTGGATGTTGGCCACAATTCTGGCAAACTCCTCTCAATTTTGTGTGGCTCTAAAGAGTGCATGGGCATCGAGGGTTGTCCAATCACTTATGTTTTTAAGCCATAAGTGTTTTTTTCTTCCGATGCCCCGTTTTCCTTCCATCTTCCTTTCCATTATAAGCTTTAAGAACTGGTACTTGGAATTTCGAAATATATGCCCAGATAAGCAGTTTTTCTTCTTTTTATTATTGGCAACAACTCACTTTCTCTGCCCATTCAATTTAATACTTCAACATTTGTTGTGTGAATTTTAAGTAATCTTCTAAATACCCACATTTCAAAGGCCTCCAATCACTTCATCACGTTGGCCTTTATGGTCTAGGTTTCTACACCATATAGCAGTATGGAGTAAATGTAACACTTTACAAAGCGATATCGAAGCGTTAAGTTGAGGCCGTTGTTGCTTAGCAAGGTTCTCATATTAGTAAATGGTGTTCTGGCTTGCTCAATCTTACTACGTATCTCTATGTCTGGATCTAGATCTTCAGCTATCCAACTACCAAGATATCTGAACTTGGAAACCTTTTTCAATATCCAAACAAACAAAATATCTCAGTTCCTTCCTTTCTTCCTTTTCGTGGTCTTCTTTCCACTGCTCTATTTATTAGTTCTTTCTGTCTTCTCCTCTTTACTGCTATCTCGTTTTTTTGCTTTGATATATAGACTCTTTAAGATTGTTCTGTAAGCAAGACACATAAATCACGTACGGAAAATTGTAGAAAGCTCTAAGAACGTAGACAAAAAGTAAACATATTAAATTACATCTTGATATGGAATTCCTCACCAAGGATTCCTTCCAATCAATAAAAACCTCTGGGTGCCCGGATTCTGCACCTACGAAAATTGGTTGCTATAATGAAATAAAACAAAATTTCATTATCCTTTTTCTTCTTAAGGTTCCTAATCCAATTAGTGGATGTTGGCCACAATTCTGGCAAACTCCTCTCGATTTTGTGTGGCTCTAAAGAGTGCATGGGCATCGAGGGTTGTCCAATCACTTATGTTTTTAAGCCATGAGTGTTTTTTTCTTCCGATGCCCCGTTTTCCTTCTATCTTCCTTTCCATTATAAGCTTTAAGAACTGGTACTTGGAATTTCGAAATATATGCCCCAGATAAGCAGTTTTTCTTCTTTTTATTATTGGCAACAACTCACTTTCTCTGCCCATTCAATTTAATACTTCAACATTTGTTGTGTGAATTTTAAGTAATCTTCTAAATACCCACATTTCAAAGGCCTCCAATCACTTCATCACTCTGGCCTTTATGGTCTAGGTTTCTACACCATATAGCAGTATGGAGTAAATGTAACACTTTACAAAGCGATATCGAAGCGTTAAGTTGAGGCCATTGTTGCTTAGCAAGGTTCTCATATTAGTAAATGGTGTTCTGGCTTGCTCAATCTTGCTAGGTATCTCTATGTCTGGATCTAGATCTTCAGCTATCCAACTACCGAGATATCTGAACTTGGAAACCTTTTTCAATATCCAAACAAACAAAATATCCCAGTTCCTTATTATACAATAAACAAAAACACTAACTTTCTTTCTTCCTTTTCGTGGTCTTCTTTCCACTGCTCTATTTATTAGCTCCTTCTTTCTTCTCCTCTTTACTGCTATCTCGTTTTTTTGCTTTGATATATAGACTCTTTAAGATTGTTCTGTAAGCAAGACACATAAATCACGTACAGAAAATTGTAGAAAGCTCTAAGAACGTGGACAAAAAGTAAACATATTAAATTACATCTTGATATGGAATTCCTCACCAAGGATTCCTCCCAATCAATAAAAACCTCCGGGTGCCCGGATTCTGCACCTACGAAAATTGGTTGCTATAATGAAATAAACAAAATTTCATTATCCTTTTTCTTCTTAAGGTTCCTAATCCAATTAGTGGATGTTGGCCACAATTCTGGCAAACTCCTCTCAATTTTGTGTGGCTCTAAAGAGTGCATGGGCATCGAGGGTTGTCCAATCACTTATGTTTTTAAGCCATGAGTGTTTTTTTCTTCCGATGCCCCGTTTTCCTTCCATCTTCCTTTCCATTATAAGCTTTAAGAACTGGTACTTGGAATTTCGAAATATATGCCCAGATAAGCAGTTTTTCTTCTTTTTATTATTGGCAACAACTCACTTTCTCTGCCCATTCAATTTAATACTTCAACATTTGTTGTGTGAATTTTAAGTAATCTTCTAAATACCCACATTTCAAAGGCCTCCAATCACTTCATCACGTTGGCCTTTATGGTCTAGGTTTCTACACCATATAGCAGTATGGAGTAAATGTAACACTTTACAAAGCGATAAGTTGAGGCCATTGTTGCTTAGCAAGGTTCTCATATTAGTAAATGGTGTTCTGGCTTGCTCAATCTTGCTACGTATCTCTATGTCTGGATCTAGATCTTCAGCTATACAACTACCGAGATATCTGAACTTGGAAACCTTTTTCAATATCCAAACAAACAAAATATCCCAGTTCCTTATTATACAATAAACAAAAACACTAACTTCCTTTCTTTCTTTTCGTGGTCTTCTTTCCACTGCTCTATTTATTAGCTCCTTATTTCTTCTCCTCTTTACTGCTATCTCGTTTTTTTTTGCTTTGATATATAGACTCTTTAAGATTGTTCTGTAAGCAAGACACATAAATCACGTACAGAAAATTGTAGAAAGCTCTAAGAACGTGGACAAAAAGTAAACATATTAAATTACATCTTGATATGGAATTCCTCACCAAGGATTCCTCCCAATCAATAAAAACCTCCGGGTGCCCGGATTCTGCACCTACGAAAATTGGTTGCTATAATGAAATAAACAAAATTTCATTATCCTTTTTCTTCTTAAGGTTCCTAATCCAATTAGTGGATGTTGGCCACAATTCTGGCAAACTCCTTTCGATTTTGTGTGGCTCTAAAGAGTGCATGGGCATCGAGGGTTGTCCAATCACTTATGTTTTTAAGCCATGAGTGTTTTTTTCTTCCGATGTCCCGTTTTCCTTGTATCTTCCTTTCCATTATAAGCTTTAAGAACTGGTACTTGGAATTTCGAAATATATGCCCCAGATAAGCAGTTTTTCTTCTTTTTATTATTGGCAACAACTCTCTTTCTCTGCCCATTCATTTTAATACTTCAACATTTGTTGTGTGAATTTTAAGTAATCTTCTAAATACCCACATTTCAAAGGCCTCCAATCACTTCATTACTCTGGCCTTTATGGTCTAGGTTTCTACACCATATAGCAGTATGGAGTAAATGTAACACTTTACAAAGCGATATCGAAGCGTTAAGTTGAGGCCATTGTTGCTTAGCAAGGTTCTCATATTAGTAAATGGTGTTCTGGCTTGCTCAATCTTGCTACGTATCTCTATGTCTGGATCTAGATCTTCAGCTATCCAACTACCGAGATATCTGAACTTGGAAACCTTTTCAATATCCAAACAAACAAAATATCCCAGTTCCTTATTATACAATAAACAAAAACACTAACTTCCTTTCTTTCTTTTCGTGGTCTTCTTTCCACTGCTCTATTTATTAGCTCCTTCTTTCTTCTCCTCTTTACTGCTATCTCGTTTTTTTTGCTTTGATATATGGACTCTTTAAGATTGTTCTGTAAGCAAGACACATAAATCACGTACAGAAAATTGTAGAAAGCTCTAAGAACGTGGACAAAAAGTAAACATATTAAATTACATCTTGATATGGAATTCCTCACCAAGGATTCCTCCCAATCAATAAAAACCTTCGGGTGCCCGGATTCTGCACCTACGAAAATTGGTTGCTATAATGAAATAAAACAAAATTTCATTATCCTTTTTCTTCTTAAGGTTCCTAATCCAATTAGTGGATGTTGGCCACAATTCTGGCAAACTCCTCTCGATTTTGTGTGGCTCTAAAGAGTGCATGGGCATCGAGGGTTGTCCAATCACTTATGTTTTTAAGCCATGAGTGTTTTTTTCTTCCGATGCCCCGTTTTCCTTCTATCTTCCTTTCCATTATAAGCTTTAAGAACTGGTACTTGGAATTTCGAAATATATGCCCCAGATAAGCAGTTTTTCTTCTTTTTATTATTGGCAACAACTCTCTTTCTCTGCCCATTCAATTTAATACTTCAACATTGGTTGCGTGAATTTTAAGTAATCTTCTAAATACCCACATTTCAAAGGCCTCCAATCACTTCATCACGTTGGCCTTTATGGTCTAGGTTTCTACACCATATAGCAGTATGGAGTAAATGTAACACTTTACAAAGCGATATCGAAGCGTTAACTTGAGGCCATTGTTGCTTAGCAAGGTTCTCATATTAGTAAATGGTGTTCTGGCTTGCTCAATCTGGCTACGTATCTCTATGTCTGGATCTAGATCTTCAGCTATCCAACTACCGAGATATCTGAACTTGGAAACCTTTTTCAATATCCAAACAAACAAAATATCCCAGTTCCTTATTATACAATAAACAAAAACACTAACTTCCTTTCTTTCTTTTCGTGGTCTTCTTTCCACTGCTCTATTTATTAGCTCCTTCTTTCTTCTCCTCTTTACTATATCTATAATTGGTATTGCAGCATCTTTTTCTTCTGCATCTTCAAAACTACCGTCCACTTCATCGTCATCTATCCATTCTGCATCTTCCGTACCAGCGCTTTCATCTCCTAATATGCATAACAGTTCTCGAGCTCGCCGAGCTGCGATGCGAGTTGGTTGTATGCGCCGAACGACTTCATCTTTCTTTTTCTGCTTTGGGTGTAAATTTTTTAAATGCTGCAGTAAAGTTTTATTAGACGTGTGATATAAGCCACATTCTTTGCATGTTCTGCTTGCCAATTTATCGTGGACTGACGGACAAAACCAATCGTAAGGAATTTGTGAAAATCTGCAGCTTCAAGTTGAAGTTTCACTGCAAGACGAGCACATAGGTTAAGATATGTTCCATTATCAGAATTCACTTGCGATACCATTAATCCATTTTAAGTTTGTTCTAATTTAATTGGTGGAGGCAAAAATCCGTTGGGAAGTAAACTTCTCAAACTACTCCTCAGTTGGCCACAGCAGTCTTTGTTTGAGCATTTCATAATCTGTAAAACGTCTTGCGATTCACGAACATGTTTACAGTACCAATCATCGATTAGGATTTGTACATTTTCACTATCCTCTTCTGTTGGTGCAATATACTCGGCATCTACATCATAACCATCGACTTTTAAGGACTTCCAAACACTAGCCAAAGTTGTCCCTGCATATTCAAAGTTTTTTTTTCTAAATCTTTATCTACAGTTTTACCGTAACAGTCTAAATGCGATCCATAATGTTTATGGGGCAAAATCAAGCCAGCAAGCTCATGACTTAGTGAAGCCATTCTTCTTTCCACACGATTATAAGCACTTCTACCCGGTGCGTTTGTAACGACAAATAAAGCATCTAAATTATAGTCCCGAAAATGCTGGATAGCATAAAATATTACTTTTCCATAGCGAGGATTTTCATCAGGACCCCCATCAGCAGATATGATTACTACAGGTTTTGTAGATCCAGTATTAGTGTAGGCCAAACTTTTAAATGATTCCATTTCTAATTTTTTTTTAAATCATCGGCATGTGTCTTGGCAGTCGAACTAGAATGCTTGCCACTTCGAATAGCTACAAATGTCGATCCTGAATAAATATTATAAGGAACGGCGAACGTCACGTTGCCGTAGACCCCTCCTCCCCCCCTTGTCACATCTAGTCACACTTAGCAAGACCCCTCCCCCCCTTGTATGCGAACGTATTTTATGAACGGCCCCTAACATAAATCGTATTATATTTTTACATTCCACTGAGCTTTGTTAGTTTTTAAATCAATAAAACAACTACGAAAGATAATTTAGTCGACCTATGAAATTAATAAAAACAGGAAAAAAAAATATAATTTATGAACAAACATACATATTTAGCTATAATTGTGTATAATAATAATTAATTATTTTCAAAATTTTCGTAAAGGGGCAAGTCCGGAACGTCTACCGAAAATTATATGTAAGTCTTGACGAATTTCCCCCATTTTAGTCGAGGCAATGAATAACTGAAATTCTGAAGTTTAAACAACAAAATTGATTATTGCATTCTATTAGTGAGAGCATCAGGAAATTTTGTGACCTTATTATTATTATTTAATATTGGAAAACTGTATTTGTGTATACAAAAAATGCATTTTTAAAGAGCATCTCAAACAGATCTTGTTATTTATTGGAGTTCAATTTTGTTACTAAGGGGTTGCTAAAACGAATGTGATCTATGGAGTACCTGGTGCCTAGGATACCTTCTGTTTACATCACCTCCTCTTGAGTTTTCGGTAAAATCGTTATAAAATTAGTCAAAACTCAATAATCGGTTATTTTTGGACTCGCTGAAAACGAATATGACATTGGAAGTAATCTCCGGAATACCTGCTGTCTAAGATACTTACGGTTTACCTCGCCTCTTGGAGTTTTCTTTAATATAGTTAAATACACCGTGCGTCAGAGAAACTGCATAGAAGTAAAACGCTGTAATTTGTTCATTTTATTGAAATTGAATGAAAATTGTCACAAAGCAAGTCAAATTTAAGAATCAATTCAAATTTGTTTGAAAATGACATCTTTGGCGCGAACTTTGGCCTTTAGACGGCCAACGAAGGCATCGCATGCCGCACGAAAGTGGTTCTGCGGTATTTTGGCCCATTCCCGGCGAAGCGCTTTCTTAAGATATTCCAAACTGTGGAATTTTTTAGTGTCAACCTTACTTTCTAAAATGCCCAGGCGCAGTAGTCTATCGGATTAGAATCCGGTGATTTTGGCGGCCATTGTGCGGTGGAAATTAAGCGAAAACCTCATTTTTCATCCATTATTGATTGACGCGTGCTGAGTGCGATGGTACTGCGTCCTGTTAGAATGTCCATGGTCTCGGCCAAAATTTTTGCGTGCCCAAGACTTCAGTGCTCCGTCCAGAATCTTTTCCCGATAATAGTCGGCATTTATTTTTACCTTACGGTCGATGAAAACGAGCGGAGAGCGAGCATTGGCCGTGATGGTCGCCCACACCATCACCATGGCCGGCTTTCGAATTCTGGTGGCCAACCGAAGGTCCAAATTTTCAGCTAACCTAGCTGGCAAGTAAACCCGATCATTTTGTTTGTTTACAACTTGCTGGACAACGAATAGTTTCTCATTAGAGAAAACCAAATTCGGCAACAGGCCACTTTCGTGCAAGCGAAGCAACTCTTTGGCTATTTCGAACCTAACTTTTTTTGCACTTTTTGGAACTTCAGTGGTTTTAGTTTGAGCTCATTTTTTAATATGCGTCGCATCGAACTTTCCGTGCCATTTGTCGGCCACTGCGGCGCGGATTTCCATCAATTCTGGCCTTTACTTTCCGAACCATTTTTCATGCTGTTGCCGATTTTTTTTGCACCACATCCTGGGCGTCATTTTGTGCTACCAGTATCACGGTAACGAGCGATGGTACGAGAAACGAAAGATTGATTCATACGTAAATGCTGGAGGGCTCCAACGATAGCCTTTTGAGATTTTTCACCCAAATATAAAGCAATCAGACTATCACGCTTGAACTCCATCACCAACAACTTTTTTTCTTTAAGACCAAACCAAAAATGTTCTTGCTCGTTTATAAACAACTGTCACTGTAATAAATTTGAGCGCTCTGTCATTAGTAGTTTGACAGATACATCGGTCTGAAGTTGTATACAGTTTCTCTGACGCAATTGGTAATTAGTCAAAACTCAAACCTGGAGTTTTTGAGCTCACTGAGAACGTACATAATATCGAAAGCGAAGTACGGAGTATCTAGAACTCAGCACTTTAACTTTAATGTCATATCCTAGAGTTTCATTGAATATATTGAAAACAAAACCCATTTTTTAAAATATAGTACAAAAAACCTCAAATTATAAGTTTTGGTAATTGTATAACGATATTACCAAAAATTCTAGAAGACAAGGTAAACAGTGGGCACCAGATACTCGGTAGATCAATTTTAATGTCATATTTGTTTTCAACAACCCCAAAATCCTACAAGTATGGAATTTCGACTAATTGTATAACGATATCACCAAAAAAACTCCAGGAGGTGACATAAACACTACTTATCACGGACAACAGGTACTGTGGAGATGATTTTTAATGTCAATTCGGTTTCAGCGACCCCAAAAATCTCCGAATCACAAAATTGAACCAATTTCCGCCAAAAAAGAACGAGTATACAGGGTTTGTCCGGAAAGTAATAGGACTGAGTCGATTTAAAAAAAAAATATTGAGCCAATTGTTACAATTCTTTAAAAACATTGAAAATATGCTCCTTCTGCGTCGATGCAGCGTTGCCAGCGCGATTTCCAAGCATTGAAGGCGTCACGGTAGGCATTCTCCGGAATAGCCTTGAGAGCCGCGGTGCATGCTGCTTGTATCCCCTCTGCCGTCTCAAAATGCTTGCCTTTCATCGGCCTTTTCAGGCGAGGAAACAAAAAAAAAGTCTGGGGTGGCCACATCTGGGCTGTAGGGCGGCTGCGGAACCGGTGGGATGCCGGCCTTGGTCAGGTAGCTGTTCACAAGAAAGGCGGTGTGAGCCGGGGCGTTGCGCTTGTTCAAATGCACCGTCACAATGTCATGAACCACAGATTTTGGTAAATTTAACATCTGGGCAATTAAACGAATACTTAGTCGACAGTCTGAGTTCAAAACTTTGCGCACACGAGTCACATTGTCGGTGTTTGTCGAAGTCGAAGGTCTTCCAGCACGGTCTTCATCGGCGACCTCTTCCCGGTCCGCCAAAAAGGCCGAAACACACCACTTCTTGCTAAAGCAACATCTGGGTAAGCCTGCTTGATCATATCAAACGTCTCTGTCGCAGATTTACCGAGTTTCACACAGAATTTAATCGCGTACCTCTGCTCTAACGAACGATGCATTTTCGGCTTGCACCACTCACAGAAACACGTCGCGCGAAAATGCCTGTCCTGACTCTCCAGGTGCTCGAAGACAACCGACCAGCCGCTCGTTCGTTAGCTAGGAACGCCCTCTACCGAATCCAGTCAGCGCGTACACGCTCCAAAGTACAGTCGCGGCGGAAGAAAATCAGTCCTATTACTTTCCGGACAAACCCTGTATAAAGTCAAATGTCAATGTTGTCACTTTTCACACTTAAATGTCAATTTCTAACTGTCAATATAACGTCAAATGTCAATCTTGTCACTTTTTACTCTCAAATGTCAAACTCTCACTGTCAATATAAAGTCAAATGTCAATCTTGTCACTTTTCAATGTCAAACTCTAACTGTAAATATAACGTCAAATGTCAGTCTTGTCGATTTTTTCACTCAAATGTCAAACTTTCACTGTCATTATAAAGTCAAATTTTTACACTCTAAAAATGCGTTTTTCAATATTCCATGATTGCATACAGTTACAAATTTCCTGACGTTCTCACGAATTGAACACAAAAAATTGTTGTTTAAATTTCGGAGGCAAGGCCTATTTTAGTGCTTTATTGCCTTGATTATTATTTATAGATAAGTTTGTTTTTATTTTTTTTAGTATTAAGCACTTTAGCATGTTTTAGATATTATATATATATATTATTTTACCCATATTTTTCATAGCATTTTGATTTTATGTAATTTTAATTTTGTAGCTAAGTACTTTAATGTTAGATTATTTATGACGTTTTATTTATATACCTTAGTGTTTTAATAATTTGAATACATTCCGTTACATTGCAAATTATAGATTTTACTTGAGGTTGAAATTAAATTATTGAATTAGATATCTTTTCTTAAAAAAAAAGAGTGTGCGTGTAACATTTACGCGCGATTGAAGTAAAACTTGAAAAATTTAAAAAATTTTAAAATTCTGAAAATTCTAAAAATTTTCAAAATTTTTAAAATTAATTACAAGATTACGATAATAAAATTTATAAACTTCTGCTACTCCCATAGCTGACGTCACACCGTTACTTCCGTCAGATTCTGACGTCAGAATTACTTCGTTCCGTCAGAATTACTTTCGTCAGAAAATAAAACTGAGTTACCCCTAGTAGCGCCTAAAGAAGTTTTACTTGAAAAACTGCTACAAAAAAGTTGAAATTTTTTGCAAAGATATTTAACATTATATCGTTTACAGCAAATGATTTCTATGAACCTACATCTAGTTTTTTTTTTTTTTCTCCTTATTGGCAATCAGAATAAATACAATACAATCTATGAGCCAATATGATGACTTGTACATAACAACGGTAAACAGTATGTACATTTAATGACTTGGAGAGGTTAACATCCAATGATGTTACCTCAGTTTTCTTTTAGGTCTATTGGCCAACTTCTTTTGAGTTTTCTGTTGTCAAATGGTTGTAGTAGTGGCTGCAGAAGTGGATTGGGATGGTCCTCCAGTTTGTTGTAGTGTTTGTTAGCGTTTTCTCGGATTACTTCGTTTATGTATGGGTTTTTTAGGTCAGTGTGCAAGGTATAGTTTGATATATACCAAGGTGGGTCAGTTATAGCTCGAAGAATTTTCGACTGTGCTCTCTGTATGATAGCTGTATTGGATTTGCTGGCGCAGCCCCATAACTCAATTCCATAAGTCCAAATCGGCTTTAAAACTGCTTTGTATATTAATAGTTTGTTTTCTAGGGATAGATAGGATTTTCTGCCAATAAGCCAATTTAGTTCTTTGGTTTTCATGTCTAACTGTGTTCTTTTCTTTTTTATGTGCTTCTTCCAATTTAATTTGCTGTCAAATGTGAGTCCGAAGTATTTAACACTATCGCTCTGGGGAATATTATTTTGTTTCATTTTCACTGGTGGGCAGGTTCCTTTTCGTAAGGTGAAAGTTATGTGTGTAGATTTGGATTCATTTACTTTGATCTTCCACTTACTAGCCCAAGTTTCTAGTAGGTTCAAATGATGTTGTAGATTTGTAGAAGCTGTTACTGGATTTTCGTGAATTGCAAAGATGGCAGTATCATCAGCAAATGTTCCCGTAGTTGTTGCAGCTGTGGTAGGTAGATCGTTTGTGTAAAGTAGGTATAAAAATGGTCCTAGTATGCTTCCTTGTGGTACACCTGATAGTATTGGTAGACGGTTGGAGTGTTGGAGTTTAAGAGATATGTACATGTAAAAACCATTTCAACCCCTATTTTTAAGATGGTGGCCGTTGGACAAGGGTGGCGACCCCATTAACTTGGTTTTAGCTTTACACTGACCCCCCCTACACTGCTAAAAAATAAAATTGCGCCCTCTAAAAAACGCAAGGTTAGGCCTAAAAAATGTAACATTTCAATGGACTAGTAAGGATTTTTGAATGTCTGCAAAGAAAATTTTGTAAACTTCTATTAAAATGCCTAGGTGGGCTGCATGGAGGTCGTTGAGAATTATGTCTCGTAACTTAGGTGGCACTACGACTCGGTGCTCGAACATAAGACAGCCAACAGCGAGCATGTATTTTGATTCTGGTGCCTTGAAGTCATGACGGGTAAGATCTTGGCCTCCTTCTAGAAGTTTAACTATTCTGCCAAGATGCTGGTCCTCTCTTGTCTCTCGTGCAATTGTTTCAGCCGTAGCAGGTAGCTGTTGGATTTGATGAACTGCAAAAAAATCAAAGTCATCAAAAGTATCTGTCTCCTCCCTCTGTGGATAAATTCCGCTAGTAATTTCGTTGACAACTGATGGAAGAGATAGTCTAGAGCAATAATCTGCGTTTGCATTCTGCTTAGACGTTTTAAACACCACGTCATAATCAAAATGAGCCAAATAATCAGCGTAATTGGCCATTCGGCTTATGCACAATACAGGAAGAGATTTTTCGGGGTGAAGGATCTGCGTTAAAGGTTTGTGATCAGTTATCAAGGTGAAGTGACGAGCATAAAGGTAATTGAAAAATTTCTGTACTGCCCAGACGATAGCGAGAGCTTCCTTGTCAATCTGGGGGTACCTTTGTTCTGTTGACGACATGGTCCGGCTGGCATACGCAATAGGGCGTTCTTGTCCATTGCTGAGTCGATGTGACAGCACTGCGCCTAGTCCGGTCTTACTCGCATCCGTTGCAAGCAAGAGTGGAAGGGCTGGATCGTATTGAATTAGAACTTGTGGCGAGATGAGAGCGTCCTTGATGTCCTGGTAGGCACGTTCGCCCTCTGGGGTCCAGACGAGAGGATGCTTCAGTAGCATGTCTCTCAGTGGACGGTCTCTCGTTGACAGGTTATATATGAATGCGCTGTAGTAGATCACCTTGCCCAAAAACAGTTGTAGTTCTTCTGGTGTCGTAGGTTTCGGTGCATCTTGCATACTTATATTTACATTCGGCCAACATTTCTTTAACATGGCAATACATTTATCAGCTTCACTTGCAGCCATTTTTGACCAACACGTGTAATTACAACAATATTGAAGAAAAAAATTTCAAGTTTTACTTCAATCGCGCGTAAAGGTTACACGCACACTCTTTTTTTTTAGATTTTCGACAATTCTTATGGAAATTTTGAGAAAAATATTTGTTCCAAAAGGACATATTTGTTTTTATATAATGCAAAGTCAATATAGGGTTCAATTAAGTCACAAATACTGATATGGGATTCCTCCTTTCCAACCAATAATCTGCGGGTTATAAACAAATCTGCTGCGTAAATTTTAAACATTCATTGTACATATTTTATATAATTATCACATATCTAATCTCTAAAATATCAATATTTCGGAATGTATTTGAAAGTGTTCTATTAATGGTGATGGTCTATTGTAATTTTATTTTGAATAAACATTGCTATAATGTTTTTTAATTGCTGTTTATTTTATTTTTCACACGCATGTCCTATCTGGGTTTCCGCACAAGTTGTTTCTAATCAGATTTAATACAACAAGAAAGATTAGATTGTTTTTATGATAGAGAAACAGAAAATTTATTTGCCATCCATTTTTTTTTGCCAAATTTTGGGATATCATCTTCAATTAACCAATTAGTTAATTTTCAATCTCTATTCTGTTTGTTTTTTTATTATAACCTCATCATTAACCCAACCATTCCTTAATTAAACCAACAGTAAGAGTCTCTGTGAAAGGCTTTCGCGGCCATTGTCTATTGTATCAATGGTTTTTGGGCTATTAGGCCGGCGTCGATTGTCTTGCTGACTTGACGTTTCGCCAACACGAGCGGTTGGCATCTTCAGAAGTTGCTTCCTGGTTGACAGTCTGCGTTTGCCAAAGATACACAAAGCCAACATTCCGCTGCGTCCCATTATAAGCACCATTGGTTCACCGACATATGATTTGACTAAACACCTGTCATCACTCCTGCAACCATACATCGAACTTACTGATTCGTATGTCAAAGATTCCACCCATTTTATTTCAAAAATTAAAGACTTAGTTCTTGAAGAGAATGATATATTAGTAAGTTTTGATGTAGTATCTCTCTTTACAAAAGTGCCCCTAAGCAATGCAATGGAACATATAGATGATAAATTTCCAGAGGACATCTCCAATTTGTTTAAACATTGCCTCACCACCACTTATTTTTCATGGGACAATTTACGATATTACGATATTTACGAACAGATCGAAGGAGTAGCAATGGGAAGTCCTCTCAGCCCGGTAATAGCAAATTTCTTTATGGAAAAGTTCGAACAACTTGCGTTGGACAGTGCCCCATACAAGCCAAAAGTTTGGTATAGATATGTAGATGACACATTTGTAATATGGAGCCATGGGCAGGATAAATTGCAAGAATTTCTGACACACATTAACAGCATCCATGAAAAGATACAGTTTACGATGGAAATCGAAGACAACAACAAGCTGGCGTTCCTTGATGTGTTATTATCACGAAAAGGAAGATCATTGAGCCACACAGTGTACAGAAAACCTACACATACGGATCGGTATTTACATAGGGATTCCAACCACCACCCATGTCAGAAATATGGAGTCATCAAAACCTTAGCAGAAAGGGCAAGAAGAATTTGCGAACCCGAGGCACTAAACGCAGAGCTAACTCATATTCATGATGCTTTAAGGGCCAATGGTTATGCAGAACGGGAAATCAAAAGATCGATTGGACCAACAAATCGTAGACCCAAGGAAAATGAGCAAATCCAACCAGTGGCAAAAGCATTTCTGCCTTTTATTCCGGGAGTGACAGACAGAATTGGTCGATTGCTAAGAAAGAAAAATGTGAAGACTATTTTCAAACCAACGAGAAAAATCAAAGAATGTCTTCGATCGGCAAAAGACAGAAGAGATCCACTGTCGGCTTCGGGAATTTACCGCATTCCGTGCACATGTGGAAGCGTGTACATAGAAACCACCAAACGCTCGATCAACACCAGGATTAAAGAGCACAAGGCCAATTGTCGTCTGGGGCAGACAGACAAATCCGCCGTAGCGGAACATTCCCTCACTATGGACCATCGGATTAAGTTTGAGGAGACCCAAGTCCTCGCTACTACATCAGCATACCATTCCAGACTCTATAGAAAAGCCATAGAGATAGAGAAGCACCCCAACAACTTTAATAAAAAAGAGGAAGCAGTCAAGATTAACAAAACATGGGTCCCGATAATAAAGAGTGCGAAAACTCTACCCTTAATGAACAACACCGACCAGAACCGATTGGAATCGAAAGCAACTGTGGCCCCGCCCACTTCCTTCCCGACGTATAAATACGAGCTGCGATCAAGTAAGTCGCAGACTGTCAACCAGGAAGCAACTTCTGAAGATGCCAACCGCTCGTGTTGGCGAAACGTCAAGTCAGCAAGACAATCGACGCCGGCCTAATAGCCCAAAAACCATTGATACAACAGTAAGAGTCTCTATCTCATTTTTTATCATAGATAATCACCCATCTAAGAATAATTTTTTTTAAAGATGTTTTCTGTTTTATCATTCCGATACTCTCTAATCTTTACTTGGATTTAAACTGCTTTTTTTCTTTCATAAGTAGATACTGATATTTACTAAACAGGTACAGTTGCATTACTAAATACTACGGTACAATGTAAATATTTTACTAAATAACACTTCACATATACATGTCTTTCCTTCATCTAATTTTTAATTCAAGGTTAGGAGTTGTGACGGAAAAATCGTCACAAAAATGAGTAACGGAACTGTCATCTTTTGCTTTACCCTCTTTCGAGTAAGCCAACGCTTTTTGCACATTCGCTGCACTCACTTTTTAGTACATCAGGTATCATTAAAAGCTTCGCTGGCATCGGAATTCCACAGATTTTTTCTCCTGTGAAAAAAGTTATGGAAAGAGTGTTTAGACAGAAAAATCGTCACAAAAATGAGTAACGGAACTTTCCCTGATCTGCCTATTTCTCGCTTTTCCCACCTTCGAGTAAACCAACGATTATTGCATATCCGCTTCACTCATTTTTTAGCATTCCAGAAGAAGAAGTGTTTAGAAAGAAAAATCATCACAAAAAGAAGTAACGTGTCACGGGCTAAATTCTCGCAAGTGATAAATATATAATTTGTAAACATAAGTGTCTTCCTACCTTGAAATTTCCCATTATTAAAGGTTTACTTGGGTCGCGAACCGGTTGATCTGGTTCGGTAATAGATAGTCGTCAACTTATAAATATATTCTGGCCATAAATTATTCCTAATGTTGCTAATATTGTTTTGGAAGTAAATTTCATGTAGCTGTTTATTTCTTTTTAATTACTGTCATCTTGCACTTTCATCTGACTGGAATACTTTCTCTTTCTTTTTTTCGATAACTATGATATTGCGGTCCTACAGCCAGCAGTTTCGTGGAATAGTTACTTGTGTAATAAGATTTAAAACAAACGAGGAGATTGGTTTACCCGTCTAACAGCTAGGGTGTCACTAGCTTAATGAAAGAAACCCTATCTGTTAGACGGGTAAACCAATCTCCTCGTTTGTTTTAAATCTTATTACACAAGTAACTATTCCACGAAACCGCTGGCTGTAGGACCGCAATATCATAGTTATCGACAAAAAAAAAGAGAAAGTATTCCAGTCAGATGAAAGTGCAAGATGACAGTAATTAAAAAGAAATAAACAGCTACATGAAATTTACTTCCAAAACAATATTAGCAACATTAGGAATAATTTATGGCCAGAATATATTTATAAGTTGACGACTATCTATTACCGAACCAGATCAACCGGTTCCCGACCCAAGTAAACCTTTAATAATGGGAAATTTCAAGGTAGGAAGACACTTATGTTTACAAATTATATATTTATCACTTGCGAGAATTTAGCCCGTGACAAACGCAACTATCCCTGAACTGTCTATCTTTCCCACTTTCAAATAAACCAACGATTTTTGCATCTCCGCTTCACTCACTTTTTAGTACCGCAGATATCATTTGTTTGTTTGTAAAAAAGTTTCGGAAGAAGTGTTAAGACAGAAAAATCGCCACAAAAATGAGTAACGGAACTTTCCCTAATCTGTCTCTGCCTTGCTTCTTCCACTTTCGAACAAACCAACGACTTTTGCATTTCTAATTCACTCACTTTTTAGAAAACCAAATATTAATAAAATCTTCGCTGTTATCGAAATTCCTTACACTTTTTTCTTCTTCCAAGGTGTCTGTGAAAAAAGTTACGAAAAAAGTGTTAAGACAGAAAAATTGCCACAAAAACGAGTAACAGAAATTTTCAGCAGAAGATCTTGTTACACTTTGATGGTGAAGGCATACCACACAAAACAAAATTACAACAAAACTACTAACTTTTGTAGAAATCCAGCAGCTTCTTTTTATTAGCAACTAATAGTTTATTATTTTTCTTTTGAACATAGTGTTTCTGATTAATTTTACCGATAAATGGTTTTAGCAGTTTGTTTAATTTATGCTTTTTAAAAATTTTGGTGTGCTCAAGTGTTTATAAAGTTTGTAAAAATAACAAAAAAAAAATACGCCAAAAGTAGCAGCTAGATGTTTTATTTGAATTAATAGATTACGCTCCTGTTGAGGATTGGGGACCGGAGTATCCCATCCCTGGAACCATACGACCAAATGTGCCCATACCTACGTTGTACAGTGCAGATGGTAAGTTTCAATTTTTTATAACTTAATCAAAGAATACAGACGCACATAGAAGCTCAGAAGTCGTATTTTAGGTGTACCCTGAAATTCCTAGTACCTACCATGACCACAAGATGGCGAATAATAATAATCTTCTCTGGATCTGGAAATTTGGGAGGGGCGAGCTAGTGCTCAGCCAGCACTGAGGCCACATATGACCCATTGTGCATCCTCCCGTGTGTAGGGATATCCTCACCTCAGGATGTCACCAGGCCTATGGATTTAAAATAGGTGATGAGGCTCCCGAGGGGGATCTCCCTGACATCGGCTGGTGTAAGCCAATACTCGCCCAACACGGATCTTCTGATTTCAGAAAAAGCAGAGCAGTCATACATAATGTGTTCTACTGTTTCCTCTTCTTGTTCGCAGCCTCTGCATAGCGGCGATTCTGTTAGTTTCATCCTAAAGAGATGTTGTCGCAATTGGCAGTGACCTGTCAGGATTCCCACAGCTGTTCGGAGATTTTGTCTGGTCAATGCCTTAAATTTTTTTGCTGTTTCCTCGCCAGGATGCGGTAATAACTCTCTGGCCAGTCTACAGTTCGTAGTTTCATCCCAGCACTGTATAAATTTTTGGTGAGAGTGCTGTTTAATAAGGTCCACGACTGCGGACAATGTTAGCTTGGTAGACAGGCGAGGGCTAACATATCTGTAGCCCGCAGCCCTCTTTGCTAAATTGTTCGCAATGCGGTTGCCTTTAGAGTTCCCATGTCCTTTGATCCAGCTGAGAGTGACCACGTTATTCTGGCTGGCCTCAGTTAGAGATTGGTGGCATTCTAGTACTAAACTTGAAGTGAAACGTGGTCTATTCAAGGTCAGTAGTGCTTGTCGGCAGTCTGTATATATATTTATATTCCTGCCTGTGATGTTCCTATTGATTAATTCTTTTGCAGCTATGGTTATGCCTGTGAGTTCTGATTGAACCACACTTGACAAGCCATCCATAGCCCATTTTGTTTTTAGGCTTAAGGATCTAGAGTAAATTCCACATCCCACACCTTGCTTTGTTTTTGATCCATCCGTATATACGCTCAGAGCGTTCACTACGTTGGGGTCTGCTGTCTTGTTTGTTAATATTTTGTAGGGTTTGTCAAAGACAAATCTTGGTGCGACGGCATCCGTGACTGCCTGTAAGAGTGGTATCACTTTTATCGATTCCCTCCACAGACTATCCCTATAGGTGCCAGTCCCTACAGTGGGTTCGATACCAACCGTGCGAAAGCGTACCATGGTCATCAATGCGACCTCCTTAACAAATATATCAAGGGGGGTGAGACCAAGTATGATTTCCATTGCGCTGGTCGGTGTGCTTCGCATGGCTCCTGTTACGGGAAGGCATGCTGATCTAATAATCTTATGGATATGTAGTTCTTTTAGGCAAGATTTTATTTTTATAATTTTTTTTTGCAACTCAGAGTTGATGTGATCCAGCCTACTGCTGTCAATTTCTGAAGGTTGAAGATTGAAGAATGAATATTTTGGGATATAAATATGAAAATTTTTAGGAATTTGGTATGTAAGAGGATCCTGCTGTAGGACTTACGTCCTTTTCAGGGAATGGATGAAAATATTGGAAAGGAGTTAGTCTGTCTGTCGTCGGACCCGCTCTCACAAATTTTCCAATTTGCTTTTCCTGTGAAGTTGGATCTTCTAACTTCTCTTCATCCTTCCATGGTGCTTGAACGTGCCTAAAAAGTCATTTTTCTTAGGTGTAAGTGGAAGTGACTCACGTGGTGCAATGTAGGGTTGGGAGATTGACGCTGTGGCGTGTCTCCTCCGTCGTGGAGCCCTTCCATTTGGCAAGGACCAAGGGAACCACAGAAACCTTCGCCAAGGGCCCCTTTTTGCCAATTTCTGATGGTAATCATATTAAATACCGACTTCGTACTACTTTTGCCATCTTGTGGTCAGGATAGGTACTAGGAATTTTAGGGTACATCTAAAATACGACTTATGAGCTTCTATGGGTGTCTGTATTCTTGACTTAATTAATAAACTAAGAAACAAAAGTAAATTTTTTTTCTATGTATATTATAAAGATATTTGTTTTTTAAGGACAACGAATGAAACCAAAATTCAGTATAGTTGAATTAGTTTTGTACAATATAGCTGCAATGTTAGCGGGAGTAGCTTCAGGATATGATGTTAGATTATCTAATGTTTCACCTTTACATCCAAGACTGCAACCTAATAGGTAAGTTTATTAAATATGAGAAATATAAGAATTATCATCCTTCATATTGAATCCATTCTCACTGATTATCAATTTCTTAGCACTAAAGCTCTGTTTATTTTTTTGCTAATATCTCTTTACAGTCCTTTAAAATACTGCAATTACCGCATTCCAACATTTAGGAATCTTTACAATTCTATCCAGTACACCTTTGTTTATCTGAAGGATAGCTTTGGTAACAGCCACAGAAAGCTCTTTCAGAGATGAGAAACGACTTCCTCTCATAGGTTGTTTTAACTTTGGGAATAAATCAAAGTCTGGTGGACTCATGTCCGGGTTGCAGAGAGGATGAGGCAATTCCTTACATGTTTATTTTTTGATAATCTCTACAGTCCTTCAAAATAGTCGAATGACTCGGGTAACGGCATCAAAAAGCTCTTCCAGAGATGAGAAGCAACTTCCAAACATGGCTTGTTTCAACTTTGGAAATAGGTCGAAGTCTAGTGAGTTCATGTCCGGGTTGTAGGGAGGATGAGGCAACTCCTCCCAGTCATAATCGCGTAGCTGTTCGGTTACGAGCGAGCATTGTCATAGAGAATGAGTGCCCCAGTGTTGAGCAACTGAGGTCGGTTCTTGTGCATTATTCTACGCAGATTTTGCAGGAAATCACGATGTTAAAATCCTGTGACACTTTTTCCACACGTAATCCTGTCTGCCATGATGATTCCTTGATTACCGTATGCAAAGATCATCATTTATTTGACTTTTAATTATGTTCACCAACATTTTTTAGTCTTTAAACTTTCATCAATCGCAACAAGTCGATATAACAATGTTTTTTCTTCAATGTTGAATTTTTGTTTCAGCAAGGTGCCAATGACCATGTGTTTTTGCTTCTGTAATTGTCAGAGTTTATGTTTGTCCCCTTTTCCATATAATCGCTGAGGAAGATGGTCGCTATTATCTTACCTGCAGACTTGCACGTCTTGATTTTTTTAGGGTTTATGCGATGATGGGTGGCGCCACTCTTTTAATTCTTGTGTTTCGGTTCTGGAGTGAAATGGTGTACCCATATCCCATCTTCTGTAATGATTGAGCCCAGTAATGCTTCAGCCTCTTCTTTGAAAAGTAATTTGTGTTCTGCGGTCAATGCTTTTGGTACTCACCACGCTGATACCTTGTGGTAACCCAGGATCTCTATCAACACATTGAACACCGACTGTTTTGCTGATTTCTTCACCATGGCGGTCGGTGATCTCGTCGCGATACTATTTGCATACATTCTTGATGTTCACGATTAATTTCGATAGGACAAACTTTTTTTGCTCTCAAAAAACGTATAACTGAACGGATTTCTTACTTGGCGGGTGTCAACAGAACGGGCTGGTTTGCATGCCGTGACTTAGCTCTACCATCCGTCAAACAGTGGAGGGGGAACCAAGCTACACTTTGCTGTTGCCAGATTTAGCACAGCAAAGTTTGTTTTGACGCAGGGAGGTGGAGACCTCACTTTATTTATTACTCTCGTATGGACCGTCTTGAGTCAGGCGTCTTTTGATAGTGAGAAAGGCTAACGATGTCAATCTTTTATGACTAAGTAAAAATCTTTACACGATGAAGGGTGGAGAAAGATCTTTACCTTGTACCGTTTGTGGCAGATGCACTAAGAACCACTTGAAGACAAAATTCATTTTTGTTTTAAAATGGTTCTTCAACGATAAACACGCATCTACAACAACAGATTCGAGATTTTCGATAAACAAACTCTTCTCTTGTATGTTTGGTGATTTTCGAGTCAACCAGTGTTTTAAATCACGAAAAATCCAAACCTGTTATGGAACTGAATATACTTTTCTTCTAGTTTCTTGAAATTGATATTTTTTAGGTATAATTATTCTTTTAGGTTAGAAGTAGCTGAACTACCAGCTTGGCGCCCAATTGAAAATCAAGATTATGAATATTCCACAACATCCGGTTATAATCACAATACCTATCATGGACCAACCAAGCACTGTAGGCCAATGTTGACTGTTTCCCAATTGATTAACGTCCAAAACGAAGAAATGAAACCATTAAGATTTACTGATTCACCACAACACAGTGTGGTTCCTAATCCTTCACCTAGACGAAAATCAAGTTCTACAAGTAACGATGGTTCAGAACTGTATGGACCTTTTGAAAGAAATGCCACAATTTACATTCCAGGAGACTATCATCGTTGCCAGACTGATTCAGGTCGTTGTATAGGTTGTGTTCGACCGGAAAATAATTATATTTATAGTCAGTATCAAGAAGGGACATATCCCGGATACAGTTCTGAATATAGCGGTTCTACAACTCTATATGGTTATGGTACAGATTATGCTTACGATAATCCCAGTAGCATTAGTAGCCATAGTGGACCTAGAACTCCTCAAAGACTGCCTATACATACTCACAAACGTACTCCTTCTAATGTTTCTAATAGTTCCACCACCACCAGCGGTTCAAATATTAACCCTAGTTTTAGATTAGAAGAAGAATACACTCCTACACATTATTTACCTAAAAGACAATATGATTATGATTACAATACTTACTCTAGACAAAATTCGCAAGATTCTAATTTTGAAAGACCCACGACTTTAGACACTTCTGGTTGCACAAAACTTCGTTCTAGTTTAAAACGTAGCAATTATCAAACTAGTCAAGGCCATTCAGGAGGTAATACACCAACAAATCCTACACCTCCCGATAGTCTTACCAGTGATGACAGTTCTTACGTATCTGCTAAAGAAAGTAATAGTAGCGTTAGTAGAGTTAGATTTTCTCCTACAACTTTAATAGATTTACCAGTACCTGGACAACATCAAGATCCTACGGTGCCACTTCAAGCAAGAAGAACGAGACAAAGGCCATCATTAGCTGAAATCGAAAAAGATTTTTTATCATAACCTTTCGCTTTAAGAAGTTATGTCTCTGGCTTTATTATTGTAAATAATTTAGGATTTTTTGTCCTGCGTTGAAAGATAAAAGCAATATTTACCGTTGGAAGAAGCGGATAATGTGATAAAGAGTAAATTAGAATGTTTCAAACTGTTTTCTATTTTATTAACTCTTTAACTGAAAAGTATTAGCAGATTTTTTTTTTAATTTTAACTTTTCAGTTTTGGAGATTTTTAATGACAATACTTGTGTTCTTAAACTATTTTGTTAGAAATGTGTTCTACTATTGGAGCGGAAGTGTAAATTTATACACCGTCACGAAAAACCGACATCATGAAGTTAGCTAGTCAACGTTTTATTGGAACGAAGTTCCCTTTCGCGCGTTACGAACAGTTACGCTGACGCTAGGAGCTAGCCTAAAAAAATTCATACCAAAATTTGTCACGACACTATGCACCGACAACGCATGTTTCTCTCTCTCACAGACCAAAAAATAAATAACTCTCTCTCTCTCTCTCTCATAGATAGATATATTACAATGCATAGAAAAGTGTGACGTCAGCTATGGGAGGAGCTTACAAATCTTTCTAAACAAAACACAAAACTACAAAACATATTTGCATTGAAAATGCCATAAAAGATTTTTCTATTACTTGTAGTGGTTTCTAATCAAAAATCTTAACGTTTTCCGGACACTTTTCATACGACCTATTGTATCCAATTTGTGATAGTGAATAAACATTGAAAGTTAGTGTAAGTGTTTAAATTTTATATGCATTTTAGTGGAATTGAGGTTATGTTTTGTTTCAAAGTTTATAAATTTTATTATGGTAATCTCGTAATTAATTATGTATTCTTTAACTATTAAATAGTATTCTCTTGCAGTAAAAATGGTGATGTGTTTCGTCCCCAATTGCAAACATTATAGCGAGCAGAAAAACTGCAATTTTTTTACTTTTTTTTTCTATTTTGCTTTGAACAGTGTAGTAGTGTCGCGACTTTGTTAAGTTTATACAGGTTTTTTGTAGATAATAAATGTTAAAATAATAGAAAATAAAAACAATAATGTATCCTGACAATGTTTCTGCACAAGTTCCGGATATTGTTGATAGAGTTAGGTAAGTAGAGATTTTATACAGACGATAATAAATGCTTCTGTATATACAAACTCTCTGTTGTGTTTACAAATTACAATTCCTTCACTAATTAATCGAAAGGAACTTCGTTCCATCCGGGTGTCCTTTGACACCTCTCACTTTTTTATATCTTTTATAGTTTTTAATATACGAGGGAATTATAAAATCTTTTTTGAAGTTGTAATTTACTCTAATGACTGGGCAACAAGTTTTTGGAGCGATTTACGTATAAATATAAAAATTATAAAATTGAGATAATTGTGGATTATATCTAAATTATCAATATTAAAAAGTGTTTCAAGTCACCGTCCAGCGGTCTCTCTCTCTCTCTCTCACTCATAGATGACTCATAGATGACTTATAGATGACTCATAGATGACTCATAGATGACATGACTCATAGATGGCATGACTCATAGATGACATGACTCATAGATGACATGACTCATAGATGACATGACTCATAGATGACTCATAGATGACTCATAGATGACTCATAGATGACTCATAGATGACTCATAGATGACTAATAGATGACTCATAGATGACTCATAGATGACATGACTCATAGATGACATGACTCATAGATGACATGACTCATAGGTGACTCATAGATGACTCATAGGTGACTCATAGATGACTCATAGATGACTTATAGATGACATGACTCATAGATGACATGACTCATAGATGACTCATAGATGACTAATAGATGACTCATAGGTGACTCATAGATGACTCATAGATGACTCAGAGATGACTGTCAAATATTTTAATTTTAAAATTTTGTATTAAATTGTTAATTCCTGTTTTAAATTAAATTGAAATAAAAAGTAATTCTAGGTAGAATATACAATACCTCTGGTATTGTATAAATGGACACTTTTGTTAAAAGAAACGAACTGTTGAAAATAATGGATTTACTTTTTTTTTCTATTTTGCTTTGAACAGTGGAGTAGTGTCGCGACTTTGTTAAGTTTATACAGGTTTTTTGTAGATAATAAATATTAAAAAAAAGTGAGAGGTGTCAAAGGACACCCGGATGGAACGAAGTTCCTTTCGATTAATTAGTGAAGGAATTGTAATTTGTAAACACAACAGAGAGTTTGTATATACATAAGCATTTATTATCGTCTGTATAAAATCTCTACTTACCTAACTCTATCAACAATATCCGGAACTTGTGCAGAAACATTGTCAGGATACATTATTGTTTTTATTTTCTATTATTTTAACATTTATTATCTACAAAAAACCTGTATAAACTTAACAAAGTCGCGACACTACTACACTGTTCAAAGCAAAATAGAAAAAAAAAGTAAAAAAATTGCAGTTTTTCTGCTCGCTATAATGTTTGCAATTGGGGACGAAACACATCACCATTTTTACTGCAAGAGAATACTATTTAATAGTTAAAGAATACATAATTAATTACGAGATTACCATAATAAAATTTATAAACTTTGAAACAAAACATAACCTCAATTCCACTAAAATGCATATAAAATTTAAACACTTACACTAACTTTCAATGTTTATTCACTATCACAAATTGGATATAATAGGTCGTATCAAAAGTGTCCGGAAAACGTTAAGATTTTTGATTAGAAACCACTACAAGTAATAGAAAAATCTTTTATGGCATTTTCAATGCAAATATGTTTTGTAGTTTTGTGTTTTGTTTAGAAAGATTTGTAAGCTCCTCCCATAGCTGACGTCACACTTTTCTATGCATTGTAATATATCTATCTATGAGAGAGAGAGAGAGAGAGAGTTATTTATTTTTTGGTCTGTGAGAAAGAGAAACATGCGTTGTCGGTGCATAGTGTCGTGACAAATTTTGGTATGAATTTTTTTAGGCTAGCTCCTAGCGTCAGCGTAACTGTTCGTAACGCGCGAAAGGGAACTTCGTTCCAATAATAGAAAATAAAAACAATAATGTATCCTGACAGTGTTTCTGCACAAGTTCCGGATATTGCTGATAGAGTTAGGTAAGTAGAGCTTTTATATAGACGATGATAAATGCTTATGTATGTACAAACTCTCTGTTGTGTTTACAAATTACAATTCCTTCACTAATTAATCGAAAGAAACTTCGTTCCATCCGGGTGTCCCTTGACACATCTCACTTTTTTTTTTGCGTTTGTGATACTGAGATTTTCACTTGTTTTATTAATTTTGCTCATTTTTTTATTGTACTTTACATTTTAATCTTTACTTGATACTTATTTTCTTATTTTTTTGATGACAATTATACTGTAAATAACAGTTTTGCCGATGAATAGATATAACAACAGTAAAAGGCCATAAATGTGAATAGTAAAGACTTGAGGATCTTACAAAATAAAGAAAATTTTCTTTGAAATCACAAAATCTGATTAATCTTTTTCAATATTTGGTAGTTTTCAACATATAGGAATAGTTCAAATTACCTTTTTGAATAATTGCTAAATATAACGTCAAATGTCAATCTTGTCACTTTTCACAGTCAAATGTCAAACTCTAACTGTCAATATAAAGTCAAATGTCAATCTTGTTACTTTTCTCACTCAAATGTCAAACTCTAATCTATCTTCTTCTATATATATAAAAATGAATGTTTGTCTGTATGTACTCGATGAACTCAAAAACTACTGGACCGATTATTATGAAAATTGGTATGTATATATATATCTATTTTTCCACGGAGAAGGTTTGTATAATATGCTCATTGATGCCACTCGCCACCAGGTGGCGCTACAGAGTAGCAACTTCTGCCCCGTTCAACCAATTGTCATGAAAATTGGTATGTATATGTATTTTTCCACGGAAAAGGTTTGTATGATATGCTCATTGATGCCACTCGCCACCAAGTGGCGCTGCAGAGTAGCAACTTCTGTCCCGTTCAACCGATTGTCATGAAAATTGGTATGTATATGTATTTTTCCACGGAGAAGGTTTGTATGATATGCTCATTGATGCAACTCGCCACCAGGTGGCGCTGCAGCAGAGTAGCAACTTCTGCCCCGTTCAACCGATTGTCATGAAAATCAGTATGATGATGTATTTTTGATGGGTAAGATGAATATAATATTCGTATTAATGAAAGTTACCACCGGATGGCGCTTCCATGTATCAAATTCAATACTGATTAATAGATATCTATACGAATTCGTATAAATATAGGTTCGAAAAATATATTTTTGGTGCGATAAGTAAAGCAAAGCTATAAACTTTCTTTTCTTCTCTATCTCTTCTTCTCTTTTATTTTTCTTAAATTTATTTTAATTGTTGGCGTAGCAACGCGCGCCTGGTACAGCTAGTTGTCAATATAAAGTCAAATGTTAATCTTGTCACTTTTCACACTAAAATGTCAAACTTTAACTGTCAATATAACGTAAAATGTCAATCTTGTCAGTTTTTACACTCAAATGTCAAACTCTAACTATCAATATAAAGTCAAATGTCAATCTTGTCACTTTTTTTCACTCAAATGTCAAACTCTAACTGTCAATATAACGTCAAATGTAAATCTTCTCACTTTTCACACTCAAATATCAATTTCTAACTGTCAATATAACGTCAAATGTTAATCTTGTCACTTTTTACACATAAATGTCAAACTCTGTCAATATAAAGTCAAATGTCAATCTTGCCACTTTTTTTCACTCAAATGTCAAACTCTAACTGTCAATATAACGTCAAATGTAAATCTTCTCACTTTTCACACTCAAATGTCAATTTCTAACTGTCAATATAACGTCAAATGTTAATCTTGTCACTTTTCACACATAAATGTCAAACTCTAACTGTCAATATAAAGTCAAATGTCAATCTTGTAATTTTTTTTATTATACTAACATTTTAATCTTTATTTGATTCTTATTTTTATTTTCCTATTTTATAAATAGTTTAAGAATACAAGAATTGGTAATAATAATGTCACAACTACTCATAATAGATTTTTTCTGTTTCAAACATTACCTTAAAAAAATAAAACAGAAAATCTGACTTATTTATTGACTATTAAATTTCTTTTATAAAGACAAAAAATTGGTCTCAATGGTCAATATAGAATTTCTGTTTTAATATTTTAAAGTAAGCGAATCTTTTAGAAGAAATTTCTTCAAAAACTCAATTGTATCGTGAAAGTATTAGATTTTTGAGATTTTTTTAAATTGTATTTTATATAACTCCACACATTATTCCTTTGTGATTATAAAACTAGTCTAATTTTTTGCTATTTATTTTTATTAATTGTAAAAATTGTTCTCTGTTGTAAGCAAATTCCTAATTTCTTTTTTATTTTTATGCAAAATAGATATTTCGAATGTCACAATAATTGGGGCCTTCATTTTTCATTAGAATAAGGAGATTTTAAAATCTGTCTTAAATCAATTTTAATCGAAAAATAATATTTTCAAATTTAAAGAAAAATATTTAAATTGTAAAATCTACGGTTTTCTTCAAGTTTTAAAATATTATATTGTCTTGGAAACTACAATTTTTCAATAAATAAACGCAGCAACAAAAGGTAACCACAAGTTTAAGGTTAATTTTTTTCAAAATCCGATTGGACGATTTTTTTTTTTTTTTGATAACAAGTCTCTTGTTCTCTTACAAAAAGTTCTATTGGTCCCGCTAAAGAGAACAGAACAGAGGGAAAAAATTAACAGGAATGTGGTCTTGATGGGAGTGTTGGGTGTAAGGACTTTCTTATAGGACTTACGTCCTTTTCAGGGAGTGGATAGAAAAAATACTTTCTATGCCTACATTCTGTAAGATTTTGACCATTTAACTAAGAAGAAACAACTACTTCCCGGGCTATGGGCCCCGACGGGTATTGAATTACACTTCAAAGTCAAATGGGTATATCTACAACCATTCTAGTTTGCAGTTAGAAGGGACAACATAACTTTTAGACCGGTTTCGGCGTATTTGCGCCTCATCAGTACAAGGTATATGTTATCCGTCAGCTAGCTTAAAGCATAATCGCTTACTGAAGAATACACTAAAATCACAATCAATATATGTCTTTCAGTAAAGGAAGTGTAAAAGATGTGATAGTACCGACATCTTCACCTCTAACGGCAAACCAAAATTCGATTTGACAACAAGACTTTGGTCTCGATACTATTAAAGTATTATTAGAAATAACTGTAAAATTGTCATATTTAATATTCAATACCCGTCGGGGCCCATAGCCCTGGAAGTAGTTGTTTTTTCTTAGTTAAATGGTCAATATCTTTGAAAATGTTTTTCAAAAACTTGTAAAGCGATATAGAATAATTCATATTCTGCATTCTACGATATTTATTGATAACTCGCTTTATTAAATATGACAATTTTACAGTTATTTGTAATAATTCTGTAAGAGACAACAGGTTATCAAATATGTATATATATATATATATATATATATATATATATATATATATATATATATATATCAATATGTAAGAGATGATACAAAAGTATCTAGTGCCGTGCTGTCAATAATAAATCCAGTTTTCAACTGGATTGGTGTTTGGTTAGATTTTCTAACTCAAGATACCGGTAGACGCTGCGAAATAGGAGTATAAGGATTTTAATCAGCCCATACAGGGGCAAAACCAACTACAGACACGTGTTTCGCTCTTTTTATGAGCTCATCAGTGCAGTATAGGTTATATCTCTTTAGTCACTAATGAAGAGACATCCCCTGTATGAATCGACCAAATCCTTATAGATGTACACTTGCGAAAGTAGAAACCATTCGCAAGTGGCCCCATCTTTACTCCAAAAATGGAACTAAGAAGTCGCTTTGCGTCTTAAAAGTACCTTCGGCAAGGTAATAATATAAAACGAACAGAGCGTTTGTGACAGTCTTATATAACAATATGTAAGAGATGATACAAAAGTATCTAGTGCCGTGCTGTCAATAATAAATCCAGTTTTCAACTGGATTGGTGTTTGGTTAGATTTTCTAACTCAAGACACCGGTAGACGCTGCGAAATAAGTGTATAAGGATTTTAATCAGCCCATACAGGGGCAAAACCAACTACAGACACGTGTTTCGCTCTTTTTATGAGCTCATCAGTGCAGTATAGGTTATATCTCTTTAGTCACTAATGAAGAGACATCCCCTGTATGAATCGACCAAATCCTTATAGATGTACACTTGCGAAAGTAGAAACCATTCGCAAGTGGCCCCATCTTTACTCCAAAAATGGAACTAAGAAGTCGCTTTGCGTCTTAAAAGTACCTTCGGCAAGGTAATAATATAAAACGAACAGAGCGTTTGTGACAGTCTTATATAACAATATGTAAGAGATGATACAAAAGTATCTAGTGCCGTGCTGTCAATAATAAATCCAGTTTTCAACTGGATTGGTGTTTGGTTAGATTTTCTAACTCAAGACACCGGTAGACGCTGCGAAATAAGTGTATAAGGATTTTAATCAGCCCATACAGGGGCAAAACCAACTACAGACACGTGTTTCGCTCTTTTTATGAGCTCATCAGTGCAGTAAAGATGGGGCCACTTGCGAATTGTTTCTACTTTCGCAATTGAACATCTATAAGGATTTGGTCGATTCATGCGGGGGATGTCTCTTCATTAGTGACTGAAGAGATATAACCTATACTGCACTGATGAGCTCATAAAAAGAGCGAAACACGTGTCTGTAGTTGGTTTTGCCCCTGTATGGGCTGATTAAAATCCTTATACTCCTATTTCGCAGCGTCTACCAGTGTCTTGAGTTAGAAAATCTAACCAAACACCAATCCAGTTGAAAACTGGATTTATTATTGACAGCACGGCACTAGATACTTTTGTATCATCTCTTACATATTGTTATATAAGAGTTATAAGACTGTCACAAACGCTCTGTTCGTTATATATATATATATATATATCCAAATCTGAGAAATGGTTTCGACAAAAATCAACTTTAAACCTTTGGTAACTTTTTGTGGTGCGATAGTTTATTGGAGAAATGTAAATTTGTATATTTGAAAAAAAATTGTACATTTAATTTAGTACTTTTTTCGCTCAGGATACTCTAACATTCACAAGCTGAATGCATTTAAATATTATTCGGATTTTTATAAAAAAAAAAATATGTTATATTAGTGCTCAATTTTTTTTTTGTATATTGGAAACTTATAACTGAATTAATGATATATACAATCTAATGTGCCTGTGCCTGTGTGTACAGCTTTTGTACAAGTGATATAATCTAAATAGTCATTTACGTGCAATTTTTTAGGCATGAATTTCGAAGCTCATTTTAAATCTAATTTTTCTTTAATAGGTTCTAAACTCACTTTTATATATTAAGTGAAATGTTTAATTATAATCAAGAATATCGCAACAGGAAAAATCAAGTTTTCACCCCATTCTGGTTACAACTTTTGAAGCGAAAGTAATAAAACAAATTCGTTTACAGACAAAGAGCTTTAATTTGACATCTCATTTGTGTCTCAAGTCGTTCTAATAACGGAGGACATGTTTTTACAGACAGAGAGACGAACAGACAGACAAAACGATTTAAACGTTTTCACTATTTGATGTTATGGTAAAAACAATATCACACCTGGAAAAATCAAGTGACTACTAACTGTTTTTACCCCAAACGACTTTACACTAGTTCTTCTAGCTCACTTTTAATGATGTCTTCAGACACAGAGCTTTCATTTAACATCTTATTTGTTTCTCTAGATCTTATAATAAAGGAGAAGATGTGTATACAGACAGACAGACAGACAGGATGAACAAACAGACAGATAGACAAAACAAATTTTACGTTTTCACTCTCATGAATCTGAATCTTTAAGATGAAAATCCGAATTGTCCCAAAAAAATAAGAAGCAAGAAGATAAATAATAAATAATATAATACTAGTTATACATATACATTGATATGGATTTTCCTTAACGCACATTCTATGACTATACAGGAGTGTGAATCGCCATTGGAAATCAGTCGCTAGATTTTTTTTTTTTTGACAATAAAGTCATTATAACCAAAGTTAAAGTTATGAAGAAAGTAGATCAGCGACAGGCAGAAGAAAATTATATTTAGGCGATAAGATATTTAATTTTTGAGTAATAACAGACGATTTCTTCAAAGTGCTGGATCCAGTCACTTTTGATGTAAAAAGTGTCAAACTCTAAATGTCAACATAAAGTCACTTAAATGTCAAACTAACTGTCTATATGAAATCAAATCTCAATCTTCACACTTTTTCACTCAAATGTCAAACTCTAACCGTCAATATAACGTCAAATGTCAATCTTGTCACTTTTTACACTCCAATGACAAAATCTAACTTACAATATAACGTCACTTGTCACTTTTCACACATAAATGTCAAACTCTAACTGTCAATATGAAGTCAAATCTCAATCTTGTCACTTTTTACACTCAAACTGACAATATAAAGTCAAATGGCAATCTTGTCACTTTTCACACTTAAATGTCAAACTCTATCAATATAAAGTCAAACGTAAATTTTGTCACTTTTCACACTCAAATGTTAAACTCTAACCGTCAATATAACGTCAAATGTCAATCTTGTCACTTTTTACACTCCAATGACAAAATCTAACTTACAATATAACGTCACTTGTCACTTTTCACACATAAATGTCAAACTCTAACTGTCAATATGAAGTCAAATCTCAATCTTGTCACTTTTTACACTCAAATGTCAAACTCAAACTGACAATATAAAGTCAAATGGCAATCTTGTCACTTTTCACACTTAAATGTCAAACTCTATCAATATAAAGTCAAACGTAAATTTTGTCACTTTTCACACTCAAATGTTAAACTCTAACCGTCAATATAACGTCAAATGTCAATCTTGTGACTTTTCACACTCAAATGTCTAACTTTAACTCTCAATATAAAGTCAAATGTCAATTTTGTCCTTTTTATACTCAAATATGAAACTCTAAAATTAGAATGATATTTATTCATAAATTTTGTTTTAAGTAAGGATTTCTTTCTTACTTCCCCCAGGATCACAACTTTGTTTTTTATTTTTACCCAAACATCAGATATAGTCTAGAATCTAAGGAGGTTTGATGTCCATTAGATTTCATTGTTGAAATGCATGTATGCTACTGAAATTGAATCTTTAACATGATAATTAGAAATTTAATTGTTTAATACATCATAAAACAATATTTATGATAGATCTCAATGTCTAGACTGTATATTATATATATATTTATATTTTCTACACTCCTTCTAGAATCTTTTATAATTGCTCTTTTTAAAGTTTTAACCTTTAACTTCATAATGAAAATTGGTAAGTATTGAAATAATGGTTTAGGAGCAAAAGTATTTGTTTATAAGCATTTTGCATAAAGTTATTTAAGTCATGACAAACATTTTGAGACTTCCTAAACTTAATTTGATGTATTTTTCGTTAAGATATAGCGAGTTTAAAGTTTGATTATTTGAGTGCTCGAAGCGCTAATGCGCGCTCGCTTACTTCGCGCGCTACTTAAGTAAAATTTGGAAAATGCTTTATCTTAATGCTAAATTCATCAAATGGAGTTCTAAATAACCTGGCATGGTCTCTCTTGTGGAGCTCCATGTTTTAAGCACTGCTTCCTATGGGAATATTGTGTCCAGTTTCGGCACCAAGAGTCCTTGCATGCACCAGATGCGTGCAGGACTCTAGTTTGTTCAGTTGAAAATTATCACCACCGCTGATCTTCAGGTAGGCGTAAATCCAGGTGTCCAAAGTTCTTATTTGGATGACTATCCTTGAGTTACTGTTGCCACAGAGCAGTTTTCTTTATAAGAGTTCCGAGCTCCTCAAGGTTGTGGTGGGATTCAGGGTTCGTGTCACCGAAGATGAGGAACCGTTTATGGTCCAAGGCCTCACAGTCGAATAAAATGTGAGTTGCCGTCTCATCTTCCATGGCGCACAATCAGCACGAGTTGGGTTCCTGTGTCAGAATCCGCATCCTTCGAAGGTGTAGTCTGAATGGTCCATGCCCAGTGAGCAGGCCCATCAGTACTCTTATCTCCTGCCAAGATTCAGTATGTTAGACGTCAGTTTTTCGGAGTAGCCTTTGAGCGTTAGCTTCAAATGCCTCAGACCTACAGTATTACTCCGGTGTTTGGTCGACTCTTTCCAGACCCAGTTCATGACTTTGGTCCTTACCCAGGTTCTAGGCAGTCCCAATACAGGTTCTGGACAGGTTCTATCGTGTATCCGCTCCCTTCCTGGCCAGAAGGTCCGCGATTTCATTGCCCTCAAAACCCTTATGCCCGGCACCCACTCCAAGAAGACCTTGTTGTGAGAGCCAGTTCATTGAGGTTTTGTATGGAGCTTGGAACTAACCCGAAATTGTTTTAGGCCTGCAGTGCAGCGTGGTTGTCTGAGAAGAAAGTTATCCTCTCCCCTTTCCAGCCACGGCCTCGGGCATGGTCAGCAGCCTTTAGAAAGGCCTATACCTCAGCCTTGTAAACGGTTGACTCCGTTCCTAATCTGAAGTGCCGCCTAAGGTTGCGTGGACCACAGACCCCTGCACCTGTTCCTTCTGAAGTGCGGGATCCGTCAGTAAAGTACTTGATCCCTGCAAATTGTATTTTATAATAGAAGGAAAAGATTGTCACCTCAAAAGCATCTTTCTGAAAACGTTGTAAGGTTCGCGATAGATAGTCTTTCTTTAAAAGTGGGCTTAACATGGCCAAAAGGGACTCTAGTTGCTTGTCTTTGTATTTTTTCTAACATTTTTTGATCACGAACTAAATGCCACGAATACCAGCATATTCGAGGATAGGTGGAAGAAAACAGTTCTAGAGTCTACAGGAACTTTCAAAGGAAATTCTAGAGAAAGTTATATCAATTAGAAACAATTTGTAGTTTGCCCTTTTACATATGATCACTACACTAAATTTACTATCATTCCAAGATCGGTTTGTTTAAAGAATGTCCAATAATGGAATACGATAGTTACGGATTGTTTTTTCCAAGATAAAACACGACACACTCGTCAATATTTACCAGAAACAACCAGTTTGAGCATCATTCATAAATATTGTCGAGATCAGTCTGCAAACTTAGGTGGTTATTGTTTGGATTTCCATAAATTTTTGCCCTAGAAACACTGTTAGTTACAGCTATTTCCTCAGAGAATTCACGTCCAACTCTGACTTTTAAGAACCGATTTGTGAGAAATTTAGAAACCCACCTTTTATATCGAGATATTCTAGCTTTAAAAGGATTTTACGCTTTTGGACTTTGCTGTACGAAGACATTTTGTTATAGAGATGGTATTGGAGTTCACAGGAATATGCAACAAATAGTAGAGGCCCTAGAACAGATCCTTGTAAAACACCGTTCGTTACAGATCTTTCCTCGGAAAATACTCACTCAACTTACTTTAAAAACTGATTTGTGAGAAATATTGAAATCTATTTGTTGAACAAAACTTAAGAACTTCCTTTAGTCAATGGATTCACCATCTTGAAGAAATCGACCGTTATTACAAAAAAAATACAATTTTCTTCTTCTGGATGTCGCTGGTCTTCTTTCCTCGTGCTTTCAACGCTTGTTCCGATCCTATCCTATGAAAGTTTCTTTAAAACTATCCCTTTCCATATATGGATTTTCCTTAAGAACGCTTTCTGTCGGTGACTATATGAGAGTGTGCATCGCCATTAAGGAACTCGGTAGCTAGGATTGAAATGTTTTTGATATACAGGGTAGGATTTAAAAGTAATGAGCCTTTGTTCAGAAAGACAAATTTATTAATCAAATCGGTACAAATAACTAATAGTCTTCAAAATAAGCCCCTTCTGCATCAATACACTTCTGTAGGCGGGATTTCCAACTCTCGGTGACGTCCGCGTAGGCCTGTTCCGGGATGGCGTTAAGGGCTGCCTTGACATTAGCTTGGATATCCTCGATCGAGTCGAAGTGTTTTCCTTTCAGCGCGGAAACAAGAAAAAGTCAGGAGGTGACACGTCCGGGCTGTAGGGAGGCTGGGGGACCACCGAAACGTTCACCCGAGTCAGGTAGTTGCTCACGATGATGGCGGTATAACAGGGCGCGTTATCGTGGTGGAGCTTCCAGCTGTCCTTGATGTCCGGTCGCTTGCGAGTGACGCTTCTTTTCAGCCTTTTCAGGACTTCCAGGTAGTAAGCAGAATTTACGGTCTGTCCGGGCGGGACAAACTTGAAATGGACGATCCCCTTCACTCCGAAGAAGGCGATGAGCATGGTCTTCACCTTCGATTTGCTCATCCGCGCTTTCTTGGGACGTGGTGAGCTTGAGGTGTGCCACTCGGAGCTTTGTCGTTTGGTCTCTGGGTCGTACTGAAAAGTCCATGTTTCGTCGCTGGTTATTACTTTTTCGAGAAAGCCAGGATCGTCTTGGCACATTTGCAGCAGTTCTTGACTTCGGAGGACTCGATTGTTTTTTTGTTCTTGAGTCAAAACTCTCGGAACGAACTTGGCACAGACCTTCCGCATTTTCAAGTCCTCGGTAACAATGCGTTGCACCGTTGCATCCGATAAGGCCAAAGCCACTGATACTTGGTAGAGACTCAAACGCCGGTCCGTGTCAAAAAAATCACGCACTCTTTGCACATTAACGTCAGTTCGGGCCGTCGACGGGCGTCCAGACCGGGGTTCGTCGGGCACCTCTTCCCGGCCCTCCCGAAAGGCCTTGTGCCACTTTTTCGCTTGAGAATAGGATAGGCACTCAGTCCCAAACGCCTGTTGAAGCATTGCGAACGTTTCGGAAGCAGACTTGCCCAACCGAAAGCAAAACTTTATCGCGTAGCGTTGCTCTAACGAACTCTCCATTCTGCCGTGTCACGGCCCACCGAACAAGGGTTCACTTCCAGACCGATCCTACCGCTCCGACAGCTCGGAGGCAACTGAACTAAGCTGCGTTGTGTTGCTAACAGTCCCCACTACCGTCCCTGGCAAGCGGAGCGCGCGGCGAAGTACGCTCGCTTCAGAATAAAATGAGGCTCATTACTTTTGAATCCTACCCTGTATATAACTGGTATTATATCTTCTTGATTCTTACTGGTGCCAAATATTCCTATTTATTAAAATCTGAGTTTAGAACTTATTTGAATTTTATTAGTTTTAACACGGAATAGCTAAGACTGGATCATTCCACATTTGTTTGTAACCTTGTTTTGCATTATCCATTTTTATACACTTTATGCATTTAATTTTATAGAAAAAAAATCGAAACCTTAGAATATATTTGACCTAAATGTAGCTTTAGTACCTACAATTTAGGATTTGTGGCCATGGTATATTGTACTTAATTTTATTGTAACACAATTGTTCAGTATTTGGTATATATTGTATATAATCTATACATAATGTGTTAGAGATTAAATACTTGTGGCTTCCACATTATTATATATATCAAGTTAGATTTATTTATTTAAAAATTGTATAATACATTCCAAAGTATCTTTATAACAAAAATTATTAATACTCATGTGTGAATAACATTATAACAATCTAAATTAAAATGATTGAAAAAGTATTTTCTTTTCTCATTTTTAACATTTTATTTACTTTACACCCGCGCTGATTGTTGAAACGCACCTTTTGCTTTAAATTATAAGGGTAAGGAAAGTAGGTAAATTGTATCAATGGTTTTTTGGCTATTAGGCCGGCGTCGATTGTCTTGCTGACTTGACGTTTCGCCAACACGAGCGGTTGGCATCTTCAGAAGTTGCTTCCTGGTTGACAGTAGGACTGTTGATAAAATATCGATATATCGAAATATCGATATTATTATTTCGAAATATCGATATTTATTACTAATATTTTTTTGGACGATATATCGATAGTTCGATATTGAAATATCGATATCGATGGTCTATATTTTTTTAAAGTAAATTGTCAACTTGACAGTCTGCGACTTACTAAGCTTTGCGTGATCGCAGCTCGTATTTATACGTCGGGAAGGAAGTGGGCGGGGCCACAGTTGCTTTCGATTCCAATCGGTTCTGGTCGGTGTTGTTCATTAAGGGTAGAGTTTTCGCACTCTTTATTATCGGGACCCATGTTTTGTTAATCTTGACTGCTTCCTCTTTTTTATTAAAGTTGTTGGGGTGCTTCTCTATCTCTATGGCTTTTCTATAGAGTCTGGAATGGTATGCTGATGTAGTAGCGAGGACTTGGGTCTCCTCAAACTTAATCCGATGGTCCATAGTGAGGGAATGTTCCGGTACGGCGGATTTGTCTGTCTGCCCCAGACGACAATTGGCCTTGTGCTCTTTAATCCTGGTGTTGATCGAGCGTTTGGTGGTTTCTATGTACACGCTTCCACATGTGCACGGAATGCGGTAAATTCCCGAAGCCGACAGTGGATCTCTTCTGTCTTTTGCCGATCGGAGACATTCTTTGATTTTTCTCGTTGGTTTGAAAATAGTCTTCACATTTTTCTTTCTTAGCAATCGACCAATTCTGTCTGTCTCTCCCGGAATAAAAGGCAGAAATGCTTTTGCCACTGGTTGGATTTGCTCATTTTCCTTGGGTCTACGATTTGTTGGTCCAATCGATCTTTTGATTTCCCGTTCTGCATAACCATTGGCCCTTAAAGCATCATGAATATGAGTTAGCTCTGCGTTTAGTGCCTCGGGTTCGCAAATTCTTCTTGCCCTTTCTGCTAAGGTTTTGATGACTCCATATTTCTGACATGGGTGGTGGTTGGAATCCCTATGTAAATACCGATCCGTATGTGTAGGTTTTCTGTACACTGTGTGGCTCAATGATCTTCCTTTTCGTGATAATAACACATCAAGGAACGCCAGCTTGTTGTTGTCTTCGATTTCCATCGTAAACTGTATCTTTTCATGAATGCTGTTAATGTGTGTCAGAAATTCTTGCAATTTATCCTGCCCATGGCTCCATATTACAAATGTGTCATCTACATATCTATACCAAACTTTTGGCTTGTATGGGGCACTGTCCAACGCAAGTTGTTCGAACTTTTCCATAAAGAAATTTGCTATTACCGGGCTGAGAGGGCTTCCCATTGCTACTGCTTCGATCTGTTCGTAAATCTTATTGTCCCATGAAAAATAAGTGGTGGTGAGGCAATGTTTAAACAAATTGGAGACGTCCTCTGGGAATTTATCATCTATATGTTCCATTGCACAGTTTAAAGTAGGTAAAGTCCTGATATATATTATGTGTTACAATATAATAATATTCAAAGCAGCTGCACAAGAAATATTGTAATTCTAGTCGAAATATTTGCAATTTTGCGTTGTTGTGGTCACAACCTTTGAGTCAAAATCTGGTCATGTGGCAACAATTGCTTAAGTAAACAGAACTAATGGTGGCCCTTAAGTAAAAACTCCTGGCATTCACAGTGTTTTGTCCCTGCATTCACTTCCGTTTAAAATAGGTAAGAAGGTAAATAAAATTTTCGATCAGAATAGGAAAAAATTCCATGTTCCAAATTGGTAAGCCAACTACCAAGAGATTTTAGTGAAGAAACTCTTGTAAGAAAGTTATATTATAGATTATAAGTCGATTGGCCCAGGTGATCTTACAACACTACGATGTAAATGATCTTTTGTGTAGACCTTTTTTTTAAGAGGGGGAATGCTTGTTTCGCATACCCACAGGAGCACGAGCCCCTGTGGGCTCGGCCATAATTTGCCCCTACCAACGAAACCCTACCTCCTTTCAATCCCCTCATGCCGCGGTAGCTTTCCTTTCAGAAGTTTCTTCGCCGGCATGTTTTTTCGCGTACCGTTTTCACTGGTTCTTTACTCTCTTCTTATCCTTATACTCTCTCTATTTCTTCTTTTCTCGTCATGATTTTTCTAATTACGTCGTGCACTACTTCCCATTTCTCTTTGTTCCTTACTATGTTGCCCGTCGTGTGCCTTACCTCAATTGGTTCCTTAGTTCTTTTCTTACCTCATCGAAGAATTGGGATTCCAAAACTGTGTGTTCCGGCGTGTCTCTCTCATCTCTACATGCTCTGTACGCCGCGCCGTGTTGTCGCTTTTGTCGATCCTGTAGGTGTAGCACCCAAATGAACCGTGACCTGATAGGAACTGGATCAAGTAGTAGTCCGCGGTGCGGTGCTTACACTTGACCCATTCCCCAAGATCCCCAATCAGCTGTTTGCTCCACCTACTTTTTCCTCCTGGCAGTGGTTGCCTCCATTCGGCTTCCCATTCTTCCACAGTTCGATCTCTCTCTTCTCTCTTTGCTTTTAATGAAGTCTATAAAGTCTAGACTTATAAGAAAGTCTATTATCCGTTTAATATGTTCGTTTCTACACTGATCAGGCTCTAAAAAAACCTGTTCAAGTAATTTATGTCATTGCCGAACGATTACTCTGCAGTTAAGGTAATATGTTCAGCCATTTCATATAAATACTAACAGATTCCACTGTCGATTTTGCCCATTTTACAGAGATGGTACTTCAGTGGACAGTATCCTTTGAGAATTCTTGCAATTACTGTTCGTTCAGGTTGCTGAAGCTCTAAGAGTAATCGCAGTGAATGCCTTTTTGCTTGACTTTAGCATGAAATGTTATTCCAATAGGCTGCACAAGTTCCTTTTTCCAATTACGAATTTCAACCGTAATGCGGCTTTTTGAGATGCCACAGAATCAGATCAGATAAAAAGGAGTAGTAGATCCTTCTTTTGCGAGACTATCAGCAATGTCGTTTTCGACAATCCCTTTATTCCCCGGATCCCACAGCAAAGTTACTTAGCCAGTGGCTGAAGAGAGTATTTGCACTTCCAGGTTGTTTTGGACTCGAACGTGGTAGATTGAAGAGCGTTTAGAGCAGTCTGGCTTTCGGAGGCAATAAATGTTCTGTCTGAATTGAGGCTTTTTGTAATGCACTCTTAAGCAAGAAGTCTACTGGTAAAAACTCCGTTTGGGAGATTGTAAGAGTGTTTCCAGAGCTATTGAGAACCTAACATTAATAAGCGAGAACAACTTATGTACGTTAAGCGATTTTCTTTTGTTCCTACAGCAAAGTTACTTAGCCAGTGGCTTAAGAGAGTATTTGCAGTTCTAGGTTGTTTTGGACGCGAACGTAGTAGAGTAGTCTGGCTCTCGGAGGCAATAAATGTTTTGTCTAAATTGAGGCAATGTAATGCACTCTTGAACAAGAAGTCTACTGGTAAAAGCTCCGTTTGAAAGATTGTAAGAGTGTTTCCAGAGCTATTGAGAACCTTAATAGGTGAGAACTCCTTATGTACCTACATTGAGCGATTTTCTTTTATATTAACTGACACTCATTAAGAATAACTTTTAATGTGAGTTCGAAAACTCATTCTTCATCGATTGAGTTGCTTTAACCCTTAGAATTACAATTCTTGTAAGATCGCCGGGTTTTAGAGAAGAGTCTTTGTTAACCTAAAGGCACTTTCCAGAGCAATGAAATCATGGAAGGTCTAGAATTACTTCCAAGGCCGCACTGTACCTAATGTTTGTCTAAAATAAGAGTTTGTCTTGGTGCTTTGAATTCAGTTTTCATATTGATGATCTATATTCATCTATAGGGCACTACAGCACTAGGACACGATCTCATTGCGCCAGTGACTCCTATACAAGCGAGTCTTTGCACTTTTTGTAACTCTGTTAGTGCCTTTTGCTGCGTTGTTTTCTTTCTCCATTGTAGATTGTAGGTGTGGATACCACGTAAGTTTCCTGTCGAGAATAACTCCAAGGTATTTTACCTCTTTAGAGAATAAAAGTGTCACTTCACTCATAACAGAAGGTTAAATTATTGATTTTCTTCTGTTGTCGTTTGTCAGGATTGACTGAAAGTTTTTCCTTCGAAATTGTTCCTTGTGAAGTGGCATCTATGATAGATATTCACTTCTTATAAAAAAGACGTAAGGCTATATGACTTTGGTTCCCCTGAAGAATGTTTTCCACTCTTAGGAATAAAGAAGACCAAAAAGTTTCTCCATTCTTTTGGAATATATCGCAAGATGAAAGTCATCTAGATATTCTTGTTAAGTGAGGGATTAGGTTATCAATACCCTGTTCTAAAAGGTTCTGGAAGTATGGCATCTCTTGTAGGACTTAAAGCTATTAGTAGCCCATTTAATTGTTATCGGTGAATATTTTTTTCCGCTAGGTTTCATGATGATATTGATGGTTTGTGAAGAGATTTACCATGATCAGCCTTCGTGTTGTCACGAAAGTCAGTGTTTTATGAAAATGAGTATCTAACAATCATCTCATGCTTTCTTTTTGTTTTAGTGTATTTGCCGTTTTGCTTTTTCATCAGTCATATAGAGTTAGTTTCTTGTTCCCTTTCAAATTGCCAATCCTGACATCCAACTACCGATTCTAAATTACTTGATTCTATAACAAAAGAACTTTTCTCTTACACGAAATCTGAGAAACTAGGAAACAAATGAATACACCTTTAATATTTTAAAACTCCAAGAATTATATATTACCACAGTTTACTACATATATTTGAGTAAGCAAATGTTCTTTTGGTTTCTCACACTTTCAGATACAACCAGATATCATTAAAAGCTTCAAATTCACATTATTTTATCAAGTTCGACAAGTTTTAAGAAGAATCCTTTCAGGAATAGGTTCGAAAAAGGTGTTGCGACAGAAAACTTGTCAAAAAAAGAGTAACAGAACTTCCCTTAGCCCTTGCTATAATTGCTCAGACTTTCAAGTGTAACTAGATATCATTAAAAGCTTTACTCCCATCAAAATTCATCGAGTTTTACAAGTTTTAGGTGAGAAAGAGGTGTTGCGACAGAAAACCCTGTCTTAAAATAAGTAACAGAACTTCCCTTAGCTCTTGCTCTAATTGCTTACACTTTCAGGTATAGCTAGATATATTAAAAGCTTCACTCGCATCAAAATTCATCGAGTTTTACAAGTTTTAGGTGAGAAAGAGGTATTGCGACAGAAAACTTGTCACAAAAAGAGTAACAGAACTTCCCTTAGCCCTTGCTCTGATTGCTCACACTTTCAGGTATAGCTAGATATCATTAAATGCTCACTCCCATCAAAATTCATCGAGTTCCACAAGAGGTGTTGCGACAGAAAATTATAACGTCTATAATTTATGACGACACAAAATATTTCAGATTTGAAGATGAAATTTCAATGAAAACATGAAATATAACAAAAATATCGTGATGTAATTCCATTTTGACACATTACAATATTGAATGGTTTCACTCTGTACAAGCAACGCAATTGCTTTGATGGCAGAATAAGCCTCAACATTGGCGGGTCAATGACTGAGTGTTACCTGAAAGACAAGACATTCAGAATCGGCAAAGCAAAGCAGAAAAGTCACGGAGACGCTGCTACTCAAGACCAAGACTAAGAAATGCCCTCCTCGATCGACATCGAGACTCGTTTCCAGTGGCCTAATTTTCGCGGAGCAACCACGACGCCGTCATATAGAGACAAAGAAAGAATCGTACATAAACTGACTCACAAAGTAGTTTTATACAGTGAGGAATCATATAAATACAGCTATTTATATTTCCTCATTCTATTTTAATTTAATTTATTTAATATATGTTACATAATTTATTGATCAATTTCCATCTTTCAGTTTCAAAAAGTATTATTTACGACTGTAATATTTTTAAAACGTTACATGTCGTAGATACTTACGCAGTCGAAGTTCGTATTAATACGAATAGGTACAATATAACCGTCGACGTTACATGTCGTAGATACTTACTTAGTCAAAGTTCGTATTAATACGAATAGTAGGATTGTTTTCATTAGATCTGCTCACTCCCGTACATTTTTGTATTAAACTATAGGCGCCGCCTACTTTATACTTTATACCTACTCGGCGTTCGACCGACATGCGACATGCACTTAAAACGATCTAATAAAAGTTTCACTTTAAAAACAAGAGTAGAAGATAAACAAATTAAAATAAAAATACTCTTCTGAAGAGCTCTTCTTATCACTCTGTCATCCTCGGATCTCGTTTTATTTTCTTCTTCAATAGAATTTGCATCTAAAATTAAATAAAATATATGTTAAAATAAGGAACGGTTTATATTGTCCTGCATACGTATGATCAATAAATACCTAAATATAAATCATGAAAGAAGGACTTTTAGGGCCATCAAACCAACAATGGACATATTTATTGTCAATTTCTATCGAAACACATCTGGTATTAAATCTGATGGTGATCTTAGTAGGTGTGTATTGCAGCAAATATTTGATTCGTTGAAGCAAAGTTAGCTTAGTAGGCGGATTACTACCATTGTTAAGATATGCGATTTCTTTTTACAATTTTTTTCCCCACATACAACTTTCCCGACGCGGCATCTCAAAGGAAAACCAACCATTTCCCAGCGTATTACATAATCAAAAATCTGTGGGACTTTCATTTTTAAGCCGTATACAAAATATGTTTTCTTCATACCTCGGTCGAAAGTACGTTGTTTCGTCCCTAGTTGCAGGGAAGAAAGTTGAACATTTACTCCCTGTTTACGGCGGGATGAAAGTTGAATTTTCGGCCATGCGCGTCATGATGTTTTGTCGTCTTTAACATTTACTCCCTGTTTACGGCGGGAGGAAAAATTTCTCATGCGTAGTTACACTTGTAACTAGGGACTGTTTATTCTCGTGTCATTTCTATTTCTATCTATAACCTTAAAAATAATCATCAATGACAAAACTTGACTCTTCGAATGTATTTGATGCCTGTCCCACGACCAGCTGCACTCGCTTCGCTCGTTCCGCAAGTACTTTCGACCGAGGTATGAAGAAAAATAGTATACACTACACGGGCTTTTCGCCTCGGGCATCATGACGCACAGGGCCGAAAATTCAACTTTCGTCCCTTGTAGCGTAATATACTATTTATTAGCTCTATATACCTATCTAAACCCTCAATATAACTTTAGAAAGGTTGAGTTTAATTTGTAGGGACATGTACGATGATAAACTAACAACCATACTAAGATATAACGATGAGAGAAGACAAGATCTAATGGACCACTTCGATAGCGTAGTGAAGAAAGCAAAATATGCAAGAAGCTAGCTTAGAGGATTAATTGGAAAGAGAAGCCAATTCAAATAAAGGATAAAAATAAGACTGGTTAAAACAATAATAATGTCTATCCTAATAAAACAGATGTCTACGGGAAGCGGTAAACGCACCATACCATGAAAGAAAAAGCAAAGAAGATCTACGAACGCACGAGGAACTATATAAATCGTGAATTAACAGAGTACGACACAGACGACGGAAAAACAAGAGGCCAAAGATGCAGCTCCGACAGCATTAAAGCACCAGAAGACAGCAATGCGCCAAAGTGACAAAAGAGTCACTATAGAGAAGGAGAGCTACTGAGGACCGCAAAATAGAGAAGATTGAACAAAGAGAAAAGCAGATAAGGACCGGAATTTCTCTCCAAAACCACTCAGGGAAATTGCTGTGGCCCCTTCGGAAGTTGGGGGTGGTGGAGACCATGCCATTCAGACAACTAAGTCGTTGTCAGAATGACATGCTCTTCATTTCGGGCTCAATAAACTGCGTGTATGTGTGTGCGTTTCTCAGTATTCGAGCCATCGGCATACCAGATTAACTCACTTGAATTTGGGAGCAAATCTCTAGTCTAACTAATAAAGTAGTGTGTGTGTATCTTATAAATAGCAGATTTGTAGTTTCAGATTCACAAATGTATCCATGTTTGATTAAATAACAAAATCTGTGGTCACAAAAAATGAAATCGAAAGAAAATTTAGTCTGAGCTTTACGTATTTCAACTTAAAATATTGGTTATATTAATATTCCACATCGAAAATATGACCTTTCCCAACGAAAGTGATCTGAATTTCCTTACTTAAAATCACATAACGTTACAATAAGATAATATACCCAAAGGCTAAAAGGCGCATGCATATAAACACATAATACAGTTCTGCCCATATACGTACACAAATTTCGGTTTCGTTTTTAAGACTATGTAAGTACAGCTACTCGGTCGATCTTCTTTGAAAGTGATATAACTATCGATGGCGTTTCTTAATTATTCTGCATGTCATGAGATACTTTGGCAAAGAGATGAGTGTGAGTTCACAGTAATATTATACGTTTCAGTTTCGTAATTCTACCTTAATCAATGAGATTATATTACCAGATATTCCCTCATTTAGTAATATATTATGATTGATTAGGTATTTAGTAAAAAGGCTTTGCATTTTTGAATAGGTAGGCAATGCGTTGTTAATAAAGCTTTATAACTAAAGAAATAAGGAATGTTAGTAATTTACTTAAAAGGTAGGTAGTATTAATAAAATTAACAAAAGAAGACTTTGTTATTGGTTTTATATTCAGGGCCGGCGGGTGAGGTGTGAGAGTCGCCATCCTCCCCAAAGGGTTCCCATAGAATACCCTCAGTGCGGACGAGCAAACTTTGGTGGAGGAGGCGATAGTTAAAGAAATGTTTGCCGGATGGGAGCACAAGCTCCAATTCGGTGGATTACATTTCAAACCGGGACTAATCATAGTCGACTGTGAAACACCACAGTCGGCAGAATGACTCCGGTTGAAAGTACCCCACCTAAAAACATGCGAAGGAAGGGAGTTGACGACATGTGGGGGAGACGACATCCCCAAATCACATGTCATTACTGTCTTCCTCCCCAGGAGCAAAGAGCTATCAGTTGAGAAGCTACTTCAGCTGATTAAAGACAAAAATGAGGGTCTGAGGACGGACCAATGGAAAGTCCTCAGCCTGAAAGAAGAGGTGGCAGGGCAACTCTTGAGGGCAGCGATAGACGAACTATGCTGCCAATCCCTCAAGGACAAGGGCTTCACCTTCTTCTACCAGTTCGGGAAAATCCTCATTCACGGTCTAAGAAGGAAAGAAAAGAAAGATGGGGAAGGAAACCCAGAGGAGAAAACCATGAGACAATGACACCCTCGTTGGAAATAAGGAAGGGGTCCTCACCGAAGAGCGGTAGGTAAAAAAAAATTTGGTATATAGAATCCTCATGCCATGAATAAAACCCTATATATTTGGTAGAAAATATAAATTTGTATTGAGAAAAAACCGCACGAACTTGTTGGTTACCTGCTATTTAATAGTATATTACTTTACGTGTGGAGTAAATTGCATATTATAGCGAGTGTGTTTGGCCCATTAAAAAACCCGTGCTGGTAAGGAGAAATGTAGTTTTTAAACGTGGAAAATAATTCGTCAGTCAGAATGGATTCAAACAACTTAGGTATAGCGGAAATCAAAGAGATCCCTCTATAGTTTTTGATGTAAGATTTGTCGCCCTTTTTATAAATTGGAATTAAGTTGGAGAATTTCCAGACTGTGGGGAATATTCCACTATTAAAAGATTTTTGAAAAATTTGAGTCAGCGGAAGAGAGAGCGAACTACAACAATTCTTCAGCAGTGAAGGTGGTATTCCATCCGGACCTGCATTCTTGGCTACATTTAGGCTGTTTATTTTAGAAGCCACTTCTTCAACAGTAAAGAAGTGTGAAGATAAGGTTGACCAAGATGGCAGCGATGCAGTTTCTATGGGATCTGAGTTATCATCGGTGTAACTTGATTGAAAGTGGTTTGCGAAAGCATTGGCTATAGCTTGGGGGTCACTTAATTCCATGTTATTGTAGGTCATTAGATTTGGGAGGCCAGAGCATCTCTTCAGATTCTTGATAAATGACCAAAAGTACTTCACATTCTCGGGGATAAGGTGCTCAGAGTTAGTAACAAATAGAAGGTAGCATAACTCTGTCCTGTATTTAACTTCACGTCTTTTTTGGGAATAAGCGCAGTAGTCTGTATGAAGACTAGTCCGTCTAAACCTCCTGTGCAGCTTATTTTTTTCTGATATCAGTTTACGAAGTGAGTGATCGAACCAAATTGGATATTTTGAATTCTTATTACGTTTCCTGGGTACATACTTGGCAATTCCTTCGTTGATAATGTTGTGGAAACGTTGGACGATAGAATTTATGTCGTGATTATTTGAAATGAAAGACCAGTCAGTCCCAGCAAAAAAGTTATTTAGTTCAACGAAGTTGGCTTTATGAAACTGATATGAAAGAATTGTTTCTCGGTCTCGAAGACACTGTACTTTCATTCCAGAGAAAGAGATGAGCAAAGGAGGGTGTAAGATATCAGTTCTTGACAATGGAAGATCACATTTCTTGCATGAAATGGTATTAAAATCGTCAACAAAGACCAGGTCAAGGATACGTTGTTGAGAATTAAAAACAAAATTAATTTGGTCCAGTTCGAGCAGGCACATGGTGTCTATAAGGGCGCTGGCGCAAGTGGGCTGTATTTTTATGGGAACGATATTATTACCTTCCAGCTTCCATTCCACAAGAGGAAAATTGAAGTCCTCACATATAATGAACTTGTGATTGGTATGTTTTTTATGGAGTGATTCACATAACTTAGAGAAAGATAAATAGCTTTCTAATGGCGAATTTGGAGGAATGTAGACACATCCAATTATAAAGTTAGTGTCATGAATTTTGGCCTTAATCCAAGTGTCCTCAAAATGTGCTGAGAAAGCGTCTTAAGTAAATTTGGTAAAAACCATTATTTAAAGAGAATTATTAAAAAACTTCGCATAAAGAAATAACGAAAAAAAAGTATTAACAAAACCAGATATATATTGGTTTTTTAGCAAACAATTTTTATTCCCACGCTATATATTCTGTGAGGGAGTAGGTACACAATATACATAAAATTCAGGTAGAAAACATGTTAACGCCACTTGTGTATCTAAAACCGTGAATAGTTTTCATATGCTACCTCCCAGAATATCTGGTTTCATTATTCTCTTTCCTTTTCTTTTTAAATATCGCCCACTCCGTATCATTCATAAAATCATTTTCTCATAATTTATAGTTTATACGAGAAGCAGCTGTTAGTTTTTTTATACTTTTTAAAGATAAAATATCAGATGATGAAACAGTTTACAGATTTCTATTGTCTAATAAAAAAATTTTTAGGATAAATACTGAAATTGGAATTAAATACATTGTTTCTTACTGAATATAAAGCTTACTGTTTACGATAAAACAAAGACTACTTGGAGGATGAAAATGAAAATTCTGGTGTCTTTTTGATGTTTTGTTTCTTATGGGACGTTTTGCGGACGAAATAAATATGAAAAGGCAACTTTTGAACGAAAGAATCATGAAATTTGGTATATAAAATCTTCATTTTATAAAGATTTTGGTTCAGATTGGATATCCTTTAAGGTAAAATTTTAACGGTTTTCCCAAACTAGTGTATATATTTCATATTTTCCTTCGTTTGTATGCACTATAACTCTTCAAAAGAAGAATCACATGTTCATGAACTTTTACTTCAGCTTTGATAGATATTTCAAGTTAAATCATAAAAGCAATTTTGTAATCTTAATATTTACCACCGAAAGGGAAAGGTAAAAAAGTCTCAATAAACTGTCCTGTTTCGGTTCCATATAATTGTAAGTAACGCTTGTTAAATTTTATGGTTTAAAAGTCTAACCCTATTTACTTTATGGGGCGCTATAACTTTCAGTTTCATTGAAAGACGTAACTTGATGCAATTTAGACCGAAAATATGTAAGATTTATGGCTTGTTTTCGGAACTGAGGCCAACTTTACACAATATTGTTCAATAAAATAAAGCGAGGAAATTTGTGTTATCTGTAAAGAAATATTTCTCTTTTTTTAAAACCTTTCTAAAGTTATATTGAGGGTTTAGGTAGGTATATAGAGCTAATAAAACATATTTTGTATACCTACGGCTTAAAAATGAAAGTCGCACAGATTTTTAATTATGAAATACGCTGGGAAACGGTTGGTTTTCCTTTGAGATGCCGCGTCGGGAAAGTTGTATGGGGGGAGAAAAAAAAATTGTAAAAAGAAATCGCATATCTTGACAATGGTAATAATCCGCCTACTAAGCTAACTTTTTCGCATAATTTATTAATTTTCCCGTTTATAATATGAGTTAGTTATGCAGTTAGTTTGTTGACATTACATACAGTTGACTCGCCTATAAGCTGGCAGTACCTTTTTTTTTAAGAGGGGAATGCTTCTTGCGCACACTCACAGGGGCACGTGCTCCTGTGGGTAGTGTTAGGCCCCTACCAACTAAACCCTTCCTTCTTTCGCCCCCCTCATGCCGTGGCATCTGTCTTTTTGGAAGTTTCTTCACCGGAATGTTTTTTTTTGTTCGCGTCACGCACTTTTCCCCTCGGTTTTCACTCTTCTCCTCTTTCCCTTGCCTGCTGCTCTCTTTCTATTTCTTCTTTCCTCCTCATGATTTTTCTAATCATGTCGTGCACTTGTTCCCATTTATTTTTGCTTCTTACCATTGTTCTTACAATGTTTTCTGCCGTGAGCCTTTGCTCGAGAGTTTCCTCTATTTCTCTTCTTACTTCCTCGAAGTAGCTGCACTCCAGAACTGTGTGCTGCGGCGTATCTCTCTCCTCTCCACATGCTCTGCACGCCGTGTCGTCGCTCTTGCCGATCCTGTAGGTGTAGCTCCCGAATGAGCCGTGACCTGACAGGAACTGGGTCAAGTAATAATCCGCAGTGCAGTGTTTACACTTGACCCATTCCCCAAGGTCTCGTATCAGACGTTTGGTCCACCTATTTTTTCCACCTGGCAATGGTTGCCTCCATTCGGCTTCCCATTCTTCCACAGTTCGGTCTCTTTCTTCTTTCTTGGCTCGTGCCGTATTTCCGTCTTCTCGGGAAAATAGTCTCGTCCTTTTTCTTACCAGCGTGTCTGCTGGCGGTGTCCCCGCTATCACTTGCACTACTTCAGTACTTACCGTTCTGTATCTACTTATTACCCTGAGTAGCGCTTTCCTCTGTGCCTTGTTGAGTCTATTCTTGTACTTCTCTGCCGAGATGGCTGTATGCCATACCGGAGCTCCATATAGTAGAATAGACTGAACTACTCCATACAGCACCATCCTCTTCTTATATTTAGGCCCCCTGACGTTCGGCATTAATCTCTCCAGGGTGGACATCCTTTCCTCCGCTTTCTTTGCACAGTACTCGACATGTCTCCCAAACCTTAGTTTGTCGTCGATTACAATCCCTAGGTACCTCATTGACCTCTGGTGCTCTATGTCCTTTCCTCATACCCTGAACTGTATATTCCTTCGATTTCTCGGCCCTTTCAGAATGATGGCCTCTTCGGCCGCTATTTCTAAATTGTGATCTTCCATCCATTGCGCTGTTTGCTCTATAGCATCGTTTGCTCTTTCAGTCAGTTGTTCCTCATTCATTCCTTCGATTAGTAGAATGAGGTCGTCTGCGAAGGCGATCGCTGTTGTACCTCTTCCCCATCTTTCTTCCAGCAAGCTATCATACATTATATTCCACAGTAAGGGGCCTAATACCGATCCCTGTGGTACTCCCATGCTAAGTCCTTACTTCACCTGTATCAACGAGTGTCTCGAAAAGGGTATTTATTTTGCTATTTTTTCTGGTCTAATTCGTATCTAAAAATTGTCTACCATTACTTTGAATTAAAATTAATTGTGAGATTCACATTGCAGTTAAAGTAGCTAGAGTATTTTATATCAAAAAAAGAAGCTGATTTTTGCCATATAAGATGATGTTATTGACTTCTGAAGTACTATCAAAAAACGCACATCTGATAGTAGTATAATTTAAGTAGATTAATGAAAATAATTCCTTCCGTCTTTTAAAGCGCCTATAACAACATTATCAGGAGTGAAAGAACTTTATCCAACAGATGGTGTATGTTACCTTTAAATTTTAATAGCTATTTGCAAGGACTTTGGCATTTGTTTCAAAATTCATATCATAAGTAGGTAGGTACTTAAGAATATTTACCGTATTGACCTTGTGTTGTATTTACTTGACGCTGCGGGTAGTAATGTAATAATATTTAAATTTTTGTTAAGAGTATATACAGTATATGTAAACCTAGTTAATCATAAATCAAATAGAACATAAACCGATTTGTTATAGTCTATATGTATAATAAAATCGTAACTGATCGCTGTCTGTACATGGCAAATATACACTAGGAACCATAACCATAGCGCCACCCGATATTTTACAGTGGTTTTCCCCTTAAATTAAAATTGTTTAACAAGAAAATGTGCCAAAAAGAACCCTAATATAGGACTATATAGGAGTTAGTGTCAGTCGTCAGCACCATTCGGTGTTCACTTCCTGGGTTTCTGGGTGTTTTCCGGTTCCTGGTTCATGGAGCGTGTCTAAACTATAAAAAAACAATCTATTTGGTTTGAGTGCGAATGTGTGTAAGTGTGTAATCCCACGTGGTGCAATGTGGGTTCGGGCAATTGACGTTATGACTTGTTTCCTCCGGCTTGAGGCCACCCATTTCGCAAACACAAAGGGAATAACAGAAACCTTCGTCAAGGGCTCATTTTTTTGTATCCTGTTGTTGTCCTGTATCTACCTGTAGGAGAGGGGAGTTTCGTCAGAGAGGTCGTCAAATTCTACAGGAACGTCCCGGTCTATGGTTTGAAAAAGTCTTAAGGAGGGAAGGGGATCTTTATCTTCGGAATTCTTGAGGTTCTTTGGTCTCCTCTATTACAGTGGGTATGGAGGGTCCTCTTGGTGGTTACCTGCAGAGTCCGAGCAATGTATCGTTGTTGTAGATTCTGAAATCGAGAAGGAAGAGAAAGTATTTTTTAATAGACAAGGTGGCTTGGGTAAACGTGGTGTAGGTTTTTAGCTTTGCGGATAATGGCTCTCTCTCTCTGTAGCAAGAAGTGAATGTTGGAGTCTCTGAGGAATACTAGAGTATGGCATGGTCTTATAATTGACAAGAGGTAGAATAAAGATTTTGTAGGTTTCGATTACGAATCATCTCAAATAGTTCATTATTCATGCTGCCCAACATATTATTTAAGACTTCAGGATTCAAGTTGACTCAAATCTCTGCTATGGCAGTTTTGCATTGACGAACGAAGACTATAGTACATCTAATTATGGCATGGCCAGTCTAATAAATCAATTTCATTCTCACGTTCCCACTCATTGATTCTCTGCCAACATGAATTCGAGCATTGTTTTGCTAGAATTTAAAATCAACGTTGTAGTTTTCATTTAACAATCGCAGCAGATGATCTTGAACCACATCAGTATATTCTCTGCTATTCATACATGTTGATGTATAAACTAGAGTAAAAGTTTTTGCTCTTGTATATGCACCCCACACCATTAATGTTCCACCTTCAAAATTACGCTTTGACAGAATTTCAGGTTCTCTTCTCAAATCGCGATACTAGGAATTAAATCCGTCTGGACCATCAAGTTTAATTTTTTTTTCAGAGAAGATACCTAAAATAATCATGCAATAATCTTATCTAAATCGCGGGTAAAAGCTACGTTTACAATAAAATTGAGTTTTTCATATACTCTTTCTGACTATAATCAAAGTTATTTATCATTTTCCAATTCGAACAAAAAAGAAGCGGAAGGTAACAAATCAAGTATCTGAATAATATTTATGTAAATCATCTGGTAAAAAAACAAAAATTTTTATATGATTTATACCATCTAATTTATCTTTAGTTAAATCAATGATATCCCTTTTTAAGTTTTTTTTTAACGAAAAGGAGGAAGCAGATGTAAGAAAAAGATAGTATTTATGTATATTTTGATGGTTCATTGTACTTGATATGATTCTAGTTTTTAGATTTTAATAAATTTCTTTTAAACTTTTAAAACGTTGTTTGTAAGTAGTTAAGGCCCCGATTGGACCAGACAGACAGAGGCCAGACAAGATGAAAGTTATTTAACCGATCGAACCACATCTTTTAAACAGCTTGAACAGCTTTTAAACAGCTTTTAAATAGCTTTAAACAGCTGAAACAGCTTTAAAGAGTTTTAGAACTAGGTGAACTGGACCAAACCGCTTTTAACAGCTTTAGAAATGTTTGAACGTGTAAATGAATATAGCTTTTAACAGGTTTCGAAATGGTTGAACTGTTAAAAAGAGATCAAAAGCAGTTCATAGACCATTTCAACCAACGCTGTATTTCGGTTGTTTATTAGCAAAATTAAAAAAGATTTGTGATCTAATGAAGATTATCTTATTCAGATTATATTATATAAAAAACATAGCCAATTGTTGATATTTGAACAAAGATAAATAATGTCCTAACGAAAAGAAATTGTTTAAATTTTACAGTGTAAATTCAGTGTAATCTAAGCTTCTTACTTGGCAACGAACGCACTCTTACATCGAATAATAAGATAATTCTATTAAAACTTTTTAGAAAATAATGATTGTTTTTCTGGTAAAATAACGGCATTAAACTCAAGGACAATGGGTCATTGAATGAATCAGTATAATCTGCATTAAAGATCCATGACCTCTGCTATTTCGAGCGAGTTGTATTTCGTGTTCAACAGGTCCAAATCCGGATAAACAAATAAAAACCGTTCTTTGGGGGGCACCCACTCGTATCAAATTTTTGTTTCGTTTGATAATATTTAATGTATAATACAAAGCACATGATCAACTTTATATGCCCACTACGTATTTTTTTTCGGTAAAGTGAGTCAGACTTAAATATAAATTATTTGGTGTTAAGTATCGATGAAACAATATCCAATGACTAAACATGGCGTAAAAGGATGTACTGATCAATAATTAAGGATATGAAATATATAATATCAGTTTCTGTTCATAGTAAACAGTTTATTATTAAAATATCGCTCCGGAAAAGTCAAGTGACTTTACTGTTTTCACCCGAAACGACTTTACACTACATCTTTTGGTTATAACTTTTAAAGTGATAAAAAAATGTCTTCTTTTAATGACGTCTTTACACAAAGAGCTTTAATTTGGCATCTCATTTGTGTCTATAATCCATGTAATAACGGAGATGTGATTACAGACAGAAGGACAGACAGAGAGACAGACTATAGTATTATACGTTACAAGGTCGGTAGGTGACTTATTACAGTACGAGTTAGTTTACGGACGAGGCGACGTAGGAGCCAAGTCCAGAAATAAAAACGAGTACTGTAATAACACCTAACGACCATGTATCGTATTATATTTTATTTCATCCTGTTTTTATAAATTAATAAATTCATAAAAATTTTAACAGTAGTTCGTAACTTGACTAAAAATAGTTCGCAACTTGATTAGTTATGTCAAATTACCTTGAAAGCCATCTGTCACTGTCAAATATTTTTTTTATTATTAAGATTTAATTGTTAATATAAAATTGAATAACATTGACTTCTTTTAGTAGATTTATATCTACTATTCAGCTGGTTCGCAGGTCACGACTTCGGGAAAATTTCACTACAGTTTTGCGTTTTGGGCCCCCCTGACCACAAAAACACCTTCCGTTCAAAAGTTTATATATATATATATATATATGTATGTATGTATAATTCCGATATAACGAAATCTGTGGACACGATAGCGGTCGCATTTCTTAACGGATCGAAATGAAATTTTGTACAAAAATCAATCGTCCAAAAATCTCGGTCGAGTTCGTTAATGGGCCAAATCGGTAAGGCCGTTTGGGCGTGACATCAAATCAAAATGGAAAAAAATTCGTAACTTTTTTACTTCACCTTGTACAAAAAAATGTTAGGGGACTTTTTTGTTTGTCTTAAAGAGACCTACAACTTTTATCTAAAACATTTTTTTCTGAAACGTATACTTTTAATATATTCAATTAATATAAATCTACTGATGCGCCTGGCTTACCAAGGGCCATTTTTTAGTAGATTTATATCTACTATTCAGCTGGTTCGCAGGTCACGACTTCGGGAAAATTTCACTACAGTTTTTCGTTTTAGGTCCCCCTGACCTCAAAAACACCTTCCGTTCAAAAGTTTATATATATATATATATATATATATATATGTATATATGTATGTATGTATGTATGTATGTATGTATAGTTTCGATATAACGAAATCTGTGGACACGATAGCGGTCGCATTTCTTAACGGATCGAAATAAAATTTGGTACAAAAATCAATCGTCCCAAAATCTCGGTCGAGTTCGTTAATGGGCCAAATCGGTAAGGCCGTTTGGGCGTGACATCAAATCAAAATGGAAAAAAATTCGTAACTTTTTTACTTCACCCTGTACAAAAAAATGTTAGGGGACTTTTTTGTTTGTCTTAAAGAGACCTATAACTTTTATCTAAAACATTTTTTTCTAAAACGTATACTTTTAATATAATTAATTAATATAAATCTACTGATGCGCCTGGCTTACCAAGGGCCATTTCTTTTAAATATGGCAGTAAAAGTAAGTAATTAATTATTTTATTTTTATTTTATAGTCATTATAGTATTTTTAAATGTCAAAAATTAAAAGTAATTGTCTTCCCTTAAGCAATCAGAGCAGCGTTGCTAGGCAATACATTACAGTACCTGATACCGTAATGTTTTACTTACCGGCGCCAAATTGATTGTAGGGAAGTGTATTTACTGAACAGAATGAAATAAAAGTTTTTACTATTTGATGTTGGGGTGAGAATAACAAAGTGTCTATTCGTTCTCAGCAAGCCCAAATACCTCCAAGTATGGAATTTTGACTGATTGTATAACGATACTACTGAAAACTCCAAGAGACGATATAAACGGTAGGTATCTTGGACGCCAGGTACTCCGAAGATCAGCTTTAATGTTAATTCGTTTTCAGCGACCCCAAAAGTCTTCGAATAACAGAATTGAATCCATATCCTCCAATAAATAACAAGTTATATTTGATATGCTTTTTTTGCAAATGCAATCGAATGTAAAAAGTATCATTAAAATCCGGCTTGTCGTTTATATTTCGGAGGTAAAGACCGATTTTTAGACACAAATCTTACAGTTTTTAAACATTTTGAAATTAAGCTAACAAGAAATTGTTCACGATTTCTTAGCTAACTGTTTTTGCCACCCCCTAATTCTTATGTGTAAAGTAATGTACATGAAAAATACTTTAAATCTAAGGTATCTAAGTAGATTATATTTTTTCTCCGCCACTGTTTGAAATAGACAAGTTATTTGTCCACGGTTGGAGAAGTGGCCATAGCGTGGCAAATCACTCTGTTCTTTTGAACTTTAAGCAAAACCGGGAAGTGAATTTCTGCTGTGCTTGCGGAGAGAGGCCAATAACCTAGCTTCATTCCGGTCAAGTTGCTTGCCTGCCAATGCCTCGTCTTGTCTTTTTTCCCCGTCCTCTTCTTCACGTCTTCTAATCATTGTAGAGAAACTAGGACACGGAAAATATACGAGTGCCAACTGCTGGAATTCTTACGTTTCCAAAAAAATCATTTACGATACAAATATTAAAATTTTTATTTATAAATATAATTGTAAATACCTATAAACAATATTATTAAAAATAATTCTATTTACCAATTAAAAATAGAATACAGAAGAACATATATTTTAAGTATTTTTTGCGAAAACCTTTCGTATAAGGCAAAAATGTCAACATTTTTTAAAGGCTTTGCTTCTAATAAAAAAAGTTGTAGACCCTGCAGGCCATTCTTGTAACTTCCGCTAATTTCAGAGACCAAAAATGTATTTTTTGCTGCTTTGAACTCCTCGAGCTCAAGAAGGTATTTTTTGTGCTGTTTAAATCTTCCTGAGAAAAAAAAACAGACGTTTATGAAAAGCTGTACATTATCATCGAGTTAAGGGATTTTGAGCGGCATTCGACGTAGTTTTTTAATGCTAAAATAGGTTTTCTTATTGAAAAAATTGATAAGTTAACATACGGATATCATAGCGGGGATAGTCCTAGGCTTCCAAGAACCTCAAAACGTGAAGATCTGGTGAATGCCATCCACCGCTATGGGGAGACTCAAATAGTATCACTGGACATCTCAAAAGCATTTGATCAAGTGTGGCATGCAGCTCTGTTGAACAAACTGCCTTCATACGGACTCTCCACAACGGCTTCTCTCAATCAAGATTTGAGAATTGTAGACGAGTGGGGAAGAAAGAATCTTGTTAATTTCAACGCTTCCAAGACAAAGACATGTTGCCTATCCAACAAGAGGCAAACATGCGACTCATCCATTACAATCAACGATCAGACACTAGTAGCGGGCGACTCCATTACGCTGGTTGGTATAACGATCTCCCAGGACTTACTCTGGAACGAACATATTGCATCCATAGCAACTGCAGCAGGAAAGAAATTAGGCTTTCTGTTTAGAGCACGGAAATATTTTTCTCCATCCAACTTGGCTACTCTTTACAAAGCCCAAATACGGCCTAATCTTGAATACTGCTCGCATGTATGTATGTGTATGTATGTGTACATAAACGGATTTTGCTCAGAAGAACTCCGCTCTATAATGCCTCCACTTGCCAGACCAGCCAGAGCAACGCGACGTGCCAACTCCATGCACCCTTATACTATTCAATGCCCGACATCGAGAACGGATCGATTCGATCGTTCCTTCATCCCCAGGGTCTCCAGATTGTGGAACTCCTTACCTCCCCACGTCTTCCCCACTCGTCCTAACTTGCAGGCCTTTAAATCCCAAATTAATAAATTACCTCTTCTGCCCCAATAGATGTTCTCGGTACATTTGTATTTAGGTCTATACCTACGAGGACATCCTTAATAAAAAAAAAAAAACTCGATTTTCGAAAATCGAGGTGAAACGAATACCTTCCCGATAAAAAAAAATTGAAAAAAAGGAAATTACAACAACCATTAAACTTGGAAAATATAAAATCCAAAAAAAAATTAAAAATAAATGAGTTAACTCTGAATATGTTTAAGAACCCTAACATTATAGCGATCTAAGTAAATAAAATTAAAAGATATTTCAACATTTTGTTGATATAATAATACCCTAGACTTAGAGAATAACGCATATCGGTGAAACGCATCAAAAGCGAAAGAAAAACAAGAAATTCTCGAAATGTTGTACAATGAGAGTTGCGAGGGCTTGGAGGCCGTATGTGAAGAATCACTGTCCCAATTTCAGAGTGGGTTTTAAGTGAATAACGGAACTGCAACAAGCACGCAAAGAATGTTTATATGCACCGACTTTGAATTTAAATATAAGTAGAATCCAAAAATATTTTATTTTTTAAAAATGCCACAAAGTGAAACTACTTATGATGTTTTTAATTGTAGTTGACATTTAAGTATTTTAAATAAAAACTTGCAAAGTACCATTAGGCCATTAATTATTTTCTAAAAACGGGGGCAATAAGAAACTAAGAAGTGCAAGTTACCGATTTGTTTATGCTCATTTTGGATTAAAAAACACGGAGTGCTATTGAAGGGGTGGAAGTAAGATAGGGGTGAAAATGAACCCCTTTTAGTAATTTCATATTTCTCGAAAACGTGGCAAAATTTTTATATAGTTAGTTAACTTAAACCTCCGTCCATTAGGAATTCGTACAATAGGTAAATGTCACTTAAGGAGGTATTGTCATTGTCACTTCACCGTCGAAATACATAAATAAGAGAAAATTAATTAAAAAAACATGTTATAGTGGACAAAATAGTAAATCTTAACCATTTTCGAATCTATTTGAATACATCATCAAAATCGGTCCAGCCATTTAGTAGAAGTTCAGTGACATAAACACGTATAGTATAATAATATTCTATTAACAATTTTACCAAATATCTAATTAATTACAATTCCCATTCTCACAATAAACCGAATGAGCTTTAAACACAAAAGCATTGATATTATCTGCTCCAGAAGACATGGAACAATATGCATAGCATTAATTATGGATGCACGAGATGTTGTGAGAGAACCAGAATTACGCAACCGAAAAAAATTTGCATTATTTAGTTAGATAAGGCAATTAATTAAGAACGATCTCACGATTTGAACTAGCCGCTCGTTCAGGGACAAGCTCATGGTTGCTCAAATACAATGTCAATGGCCTTTATAAGCGTCATTCGCAGCCATTTTGTTATAAACAAAGAAATAAAGTAGATGTTGTTAAATAGTGAACCGTTCAAGGTCGTATTATACCAGAACTAGTCAAAAATATGTTTTAAACTTTAGATACTAGCAATAAAATTAACCATAACATATTCGTTTTGAATTGTTGATACCTACATCCATTGATTTTTTACGATATATTTTAAGTACTCAGAAAATAATAGTCTTGTAATAACGAGTAAGAAAATGGTGTTGGTATTGTTCCATATGCAGGCACGATCATTTTGGTTATTTTATTGATTAAGGTTGCCAACAGTGATGATAAACCCTTTTCATTAAAAAAATGTTCTTGTTACTATCATAAAGAATAAAAAGAAGTAAATAAAAGGACTAAAGCCATTTGAAGTTGACGTGTGAGTGTATTTTGTTACAATGGAAAAACCGAATATCGTGCAGTGACAAAATTCTTTATTTTGGAAGGTATATCAGCAAGAGAAATTCATACAAAAGTGGTGAAAGTTTTAAAAGATTCTGTTCCTTCATTTCGAACTCTACATCGATGGATTTTAAAGTTTAAACGTGGTCTAACAAGCATAGAAGATGAACCGCGTAGGAGATGTCCAAAAAGTGCAACCACACCAGAAATCAATGAGGAACAATTCAACAAAAATTGAATCGAAAACAAATTTCTCAGTGTAATTTGGAGCGTTTTGAGCAACATAATTCTTTAGCTCCAAACAGGTGAAGTCAGAATGATCGACAAAAAAGCGGATGGTATCTCAGTTGACGAGAACGAGAACATACACCGTATTCACCAGATTTGGCTCTCTCTGACTAGAGGGGTGGAGAAAAATGAGTAGTGCGTTGGATATCTAGAAATTTTCTCTATGCATGTACCAAACCACGTTTTCATCACTATTGAAACGAACGTGTTTTTTTCTCAAGCCGAAAAACCATGTGTGACGAAAAACATGAGCAACATAGTCATTCTCAAATTTCTCGTTAAACTGAAAAAAAAACTCCAACTAAATGCTATAAATTGTTGCAAGTGGCCTATGGGAACAATTCTCTATCTCGTGAGCGATTTTTTAAGTGGTACAAGCGCTTCAGCGAGGGCCGAGAGAGCACTGAAGATGACCAGTGCTTGTCACTGAGTCACTGTTTCAACTCCGGAAACAGTAACCAAAATCAACCAAATTGTACATGCAGATCGTCGAATTAGCACTTAGAAGATTGCCGAGGCTGTAAATCCGATAAAGAAACGGTTAGAATAAAAAATACACGAGGAATTGCACATGACAAAAGTCTGTGCAAAGTTGGTGCAAAAAAACCTGATTCCTGACCAAAAGCTAGTGCGTCAACAGGTCAGCTCAGATTTGTTTCCGAAGATAAAATTTGCTTTGAAAGAGATGCGATTTGTGTCGATGGAAGCGGTTAAGCAGAGCTTCTAAAGGCCCTCACCAATGAAGACTTCTTTGATCAATAAAAAAACGTATGGAAAGATGTGTGGCGAGAGGAGGGTAGTATATTGAAGGAAGCATTCGAATGTAAAATAATTTTTATTATCAAATCCTTTTTCGTAACCAGTCTCGTTATTTAATAGCCAGACCTCGTATGTTTAATTAGGACATTTACTATTTCTGTCTTTTTCTGTTTTGAAGTAATGAAAAAATAAATTCGATTTTACACTTGTTTTAGAAAAAAACTAAAGTAAAATATTAGATAAATGGAATTTGAAAAGAACAATAGCGACAAGTTGCTATACACAAAATTATTTTTAATGTAATTTTCAATTATCTTCTTATATTGGCCATTCCAAGATTTCTAAATCTTCTCTGTTACTTTCACACATTTTTGGTCAAACTCAGTTCTTTAAATATACTAAATTGTATCGTAGAATCTCTTTGATATATTGAATTCTCAATTTAAATTCAAAAATACCACCTTTAATTCAAAGCAATCCTTAATTCATTCTTCTGTTGCCGTCTTTTACGTATGTAGAGGGCGGAAGGGTTATGTCAGCTGCATATCGGGGTGTGGGAAAATCATACAGGTGGTACATTCGAGAGGCTGGGAACTTCTTCAGGTACTCTATAGATTCTAGACCGATCACCTTTCCTCTAATATTACTTTTATTTTATTTGTATTTTTAAATAGTTTTAGCGGAAGGAAGAGGATGTATGGGATGATGGTGTAGACTGTGGGTGAGAAATCAATCAATAGATGAGCTATTAGAAAAAAAAAAAGGTATGCGGTTTGGGGATCGATAGTAAAAAGTAAAAAATGTATATATTGAGTGTGCAGGTATAAGTTATCTAAGTTATATATGATTAAAGGTTGGTATTGAAGATTTTATTAGAAGTAGATTTGACCGTTTTTTCTCACTATTCATTTTACTTATATAATTTAAAAAAAAAGAAAAAAAAAATATAAAAAAACGAGTTTTCCATCCGAATTTAGATCTAAAACAGGATAATTTTCCCATTTCTTGTCTACTTTCTCTGGTATTTGGTTTCATTTGCATGGTTTGCTCTTTGATCTAAAACTGCTGCTGATTGATTTTCGTCAAGAATTTAATTTCAATTATTCAAATGAAACTGTTTCGACCTGATTGAGTTTTAGAGCAAAGAAAGTAAGTTGTTTTTGGTTAAAACAACATTACGCAATTTTTTAAAATTAAACTTATACAGTACGACAGGATTAATTTGTCTGTTAATTTTAACTGTAAGTTGCCACGTAATGACTGATGATATTATCCATTGTATTTTGTATTAGGAGCTTATGCGAAATCATTGGCGTCCTAAAAAATTAATAAAATCCTTATTTAAAATCATTTATCATAAAATCATAAGTTCACGCCAATAAGGACGCAGTAACGTATGTGTCATTTTGAGAGGGAAATACCACTGGTATCCTCCTATGGATTCCACAGGACACATAGGAGTAGAAGAAAACGAAATAGCAGATAAGCTGGCAAAAGAAGGAGCTGAAACCTCATACCTGGGACCAGAACCATCCTGTGGAATCAGCAGTAGTACAATCTAAGGAAAAAATGGATAGCGAAAAATCCAAGTACTGGAATGATCTACAAGAACTAAGTCAATCGAAGACGCTTCTGGGAAACTACAACCAGAAGAGATCTCTCAGCTGTCTTAACCTTAGTAAGAAGATTCTCCGTATTATAACAGGAATACTAACCGGGCACTGCCGATTAAGAGGACACATAAAGAAATTAGGATTGGTAGATGAAGCAAACTGCAGATTCTGTGAGGTAGGGGATGAAACCTCAATACACATACTCTCAGAATGCATTGCATTACGTAATTCTACGGTCAAATACCTACGGTCATACGAAATAGAAAAGGAAGATCTACCTAACTTCAAACCCAACGGTATCCTAAACTTTCTAAGGAAGATAGGACTAGAATATCTGCTATAAGTCTGAGAAAATTATCAGAAATATAGCAAGAAAAGGGGGATACAATAGATCTTATAAGTCGAAAGTGTATCTGTTACCCCTAATTTGCTCATACATACTTAATTCCAAGGCATCGAAATGTGAATTGGCCCGGTCGTTGGTGTGATTTAACACCTTTAAACTTTTTTTTTTTTTTTGAAAAGCAAAGTTTACGTCAATACATGTTGGCAAAATGGACCAAAGAAAGATTTTGGAAATCATCCATTATCTTCTGAAGTTGTAATTTGATCCAAAGTCTGAATAAGAAAAATATCAGACTAATTAACAATAATTCTTTGTTTAAGACAGATTTTCTCTTAAGTGTTCCATTTAGCTGCACTCCCCATACTAGGATTTGTTGTTTGCTACAATATACGTATCTGTGGTTTACATTAAGTACATCAATAGCAGTTTATTGAAACGTAAAAAATTTGAACCATTGGAACCACTACGCCAATGGTGTGAGTTAATGGCCTACCCACGTCGTACTAGCAACTATCTTCGGTTCTTTCTTCACAAACAACTTAAATGGGTCAAGACATGGTACGAATAAGTAAATATCGAATTCATCGAAATTCGTATTGTATACTGATATTTTAAAATCATTTTTAGTAGTAACACACAAGCTATTGAGCTAACGGTAATTTTTTCTTCCTTCTTGAATATTTTTCTTTGAATATATCATTTGTGTCATTAGCATCTAAACTAGTTTTTTGTTTACAGACAGACACTATGTTTGCTAATGCTAGGTTACACAAAGTTCGATTCTAGTTATTTAATTACTACTTTAGGAATTGATATAGTCACACTAATTAAACTTATTTAAAAATCTAACAGATTTTTTTAGTTAAATGAACAGTATAGGAAAAGAAAGATGACATCTCTTCGTTATTTCAATAATAATAGTAATAGTACAGTATATAAATGAGTCATAAACAACTTAAATAAACATATAGATGAAATTTCAAATATTTTGAATAATTCCTTCTCTTCATGAATCATCATCAACGTAATTAAGTTGCGTTGGACCGTAATTATTGTTAATGGTATAAAGGAGGAAATTCAAGCGAATAAAATGATGATTTCATTTTAATTTGTTCTTTTCCCATCCAATTATTTGTATTTTGATTTTTGTTTGAAAAATATCGAAACCTATGCATTTCAGTCTCTTTAAATATTCATTACTAGCTGTTGCCCGCGACTACATAAGCATTACTATTAAGTTGTTTAACGCAAAGTATTTCAGTCACTTGAAATGCTTATCGGTTTTTTGAAATTAATTAGAAATTTCTATAAATGAGTGAGGTATAAAGATTTTTAATATTCCATCATTTCTCAAAAATCGAGGTATTAAGAAAATTTGAATATCAACCCCAAAAGCAATACCTTAGGGGTTGAATTTCGTAAAATGCAATGGTACAGTTTCAGAAGAATTCGAAGGGAAAAAAGGGGTTCGTCTAGGAGACCCATTGTCCACTTTGTTATTCAATATAGCTCGGGAAAAAATGATGAGGGATAAATAGGTACGGAACTCTTTTCTATAAAGAACACCAATGCTTGACATATGCTGATGTTGTGGTGCTCATTGCAAGAACTGAAGAAGAACTGGCAAGTACGGCAAAATGACTGTTTCGACTAGCGTTAAGATTGAACTGCAAGTTAAGATTAATAAATCCAAGTATAAGGAAATTGCATTGAAAAAAGAAACATCAAAGGACTCTTTAAAGTAGAGGTGGAGGAAGAATCACAGAATTTGAAAGGGTGAATATATATATCTGGTTACACTTATCAGTCAGACATGTAAGGAACAAGCAGAAATAGCAGAAATATAGTTAAGATTGACAAACAGTAATAGCTGGGGCTATGAAGAAAATAAGTAACGCTAAAGAAATATCGTGTAGTACAAAAGTAAGAGTATACAAAACGATAATTTTACCCATAATGCTATAAGGTGCCAAGACATGGACTATGAATAAAACCATAAAGAATAGACAGAATATTTGGCGGAAAAGTAGTAGAGCGAGAATAGAGAAGACGAACCAAAAAACTGTATGTTAACCCGTAGAGATCAAAAATAGTGAGAAAACGCAGATTGCAATGGCTGGGTCATCTAGAAAAAAGCACAAAGGTTGACAAATGAAGAATATTGGTTGGAGAACACCTAAAGGCAAAAACAGAGAGGGAGGCCAAGAAGTCAGATAGTTGGTAATCAGTGATTGGAAGCTTTCAGCTAAAAACAGAAAACGATGTAAATTATCCATCCAGCAATGAACCTAAAAGGCCTGTTACCGCTATACACCCATCCCAAGTACATTTTTCAACATTTTTTATGATTTTTGATAGTTTTTTCTCATTTTCATCAATTTTTCAAGAATTTCTTACAATTATCACGTTTTTCAAGGTTTCTTTATAATCTTCTACATTTTTTCACCATTTTCAACAATTTTTCCTTTTTAAGATCCTTAGTATTTTTTACGATTTTAAACAGCTTTTTACTATTTTCAACATTCTCAACAAAATGTTTCATGATTTTTAACATTATAACTTTCATAGAAAACGGAGTAATTTTTAAGTATTATCCATAAAAAGTTTCAACCCCTTAATTGCATCCTTATGGTGTGAATTTTAATAAACCATGAACCACTTGTTCAATGAAATATTTTGAAGAGTCAGAATTTCAATTTTATAAAAATCGGTGCCGATTTAATGGTTTTTTCATATAAACTTTCAACTCATATTTTACCCCTCAAGGATGTAAATTCTAATCTAATAAACCATGAAACATGTGTTTAATGAAATATTTTGAAGAATCTGAATTATAATTTTTCAATATCCCTTCCTAGTGGTTGTCCACATGATGAAATTAACATCTGTCCAAATTTTACGTTTCTACCATTAGCGGTTACGGCTGTGCGTGTGCGTGCGTCTATACTTTAGTGGGAACATCTCCTTATATGTATACAGATTTCCCTGGTACAGACCATTGATGGCTGCCTCTAATTGGTATTCAACACTCGTAGTAAAATATACTATTCTTTTAGCATTGCATATAATTCTTTACACATTTCGCATATCACTCCACAGCGTGGGTGTGAAACACATTATTTCACGACGACTAACATTTTTTTGCACAATTTCTTGCGATTTAATTGCAACATTAAATTGTATTAAGAATTATATTTCTTTAAGAAGTATTTTCAAGTCTGTTTTGTTACTACTTTGTTTTCGCTGATAGATTAATTTGTCGTCAACACGGTCCTGATTCGTTATTGTAGCCTTAGTAGCGGCTTGTTCGGCTAACACATATCTGCCCAGTGCCGGTGCGATAACGGCATTCAGAAAGTAATGAAACGCCGTTAAGTCAGAGTTACTTTTATTCAAATTTTGATTTCGTTTAGCGGGTTTATGCGTCACAAGGACATGTACCCGTTAATCTCAATGCATTGCTGGTTGGTTGTTGCTGATTTCTTCTTCCTCGAGATTCATAATTCGTCGGACGAACTTTGACTTTCAATGAATCAGGTGGAATCATGCAAATGCATGCACTAGTTACCGAATTAGGAATAGATGTAACATATTATGTAATATTCTAACAGTATGTTTTTCTTTTATACTACACAGAATTTGTTCTTGTGTTTCGGTGTTATTGTAATTGTTTTTGTATTAATAAAATAATTTTATAATCATTTTTGTAAATAACTCATTGCTTTTTCTTCGCCTTTCAAAAATTATAAATAACTAAATGGCTTTGAAATAAATTTAAAATTTGTGTACGAAAAGTTTTATATGAATCTCCAGCTGTATGATTTCAAGACTCAAGATATAATTTAAAATAGATTTCTAAATACCAAGGGACGGTTGTCTTTTTAGTTTGGCATAAAGCCGCTTAGCAGGCGCCACCAATAGAGCCTTTAAACACAAATCTAACCTCAATCTTGACATAAATCCAGTTATTTCGGAATGAAGCACCACACTAGTCAACAATTTCCCGCTGATATTGCAAATTTCAACGTGGTCGCAGCGACGAATTCAGGTTAGGTAGACCCAAAACAGCAGTCACACAGCAAACCATTGATGCAGTTCGCCAACTAATTAAGGATGACCGCCGTGTAACATACCGGGAGCTAGAGGCACCTTTGGGCATTTCAAAAACCTCAATCCAAAAGATCCTACATGAAGAACTGGGTGTTATGGAGTTGGTTTCCCGTTGGATTCCTCATCCGGACATAGTGGCGCCAAAATTTTTTAAAAGTATCTTTTTCAATTTGTTCTCCTTATATATTGATGTAGAATTCCTCCCTGGAACTCCTTCCAATACAAAAAAATCTTTTCTTCTCTTCTTGTCGCTGGTTTTCTTTCTGGTTTTCTATACCTCTTAGTTCCCTCTTTATTGGCTATCTATGGCACTCTCTGTTGTCACGTATCTATTTACTTCTTTTTATGTTTTTCTTTTAAAATGAACTTTTCTTATTATCTATAGTACGCCTCTGGTTATTGTACGTTTAAATTTCCCAGAATCACTTCGACTACTTGTATACTTACAGAATTTATTAACAGCAGTCCGGGACAAATGTTGACCTGTTTTGTACATGAACAGGTAAAGAGTTGAAGAGGATGTGTCTATAGAATAATATCTGATACTCATATTTGGGTATTTATCACTTTCACTAAAAATTTTAGATAAATCAGTTTGGTAACGTGGGAAAAGGGCACTTTAAATGGTTTTAAAAGGATCTGCAAACATTCTCATAAAATCTTTTTAAATACACCTCTTGTGTGAATTTTTAGCCTATAAAGCTGCAAATCATGTACATCGGTAGATATAGGGTTAAATATTTTTTTCAATTATTCTCTTTTTTGATATTCCTATTGAATATATAAAACGAAAATAACAGATGATAAAAGAAAATAAATATATAGGTTCAGATAAATATTCAGGTAGGGGCGTATAAAAGTATACCGATTTTTTGTTAAAGGATCAAAATAGCACAATATTTATTTTTTACCATAAGTTTCATTTCCATTTTGATCATTTTTTTAAGTGAAATTTCTTTATCGATGTTGCAAAAATTGCCGTCACACTTTTCGGTTACGCATCACATTTTTCTGTTACGCGCCATGTTTATCTTGCCCCCCTCAGACGAAGTAGTACTTTTTTCGGTGGAGTAGGGATAACATGTCGCTAGTGACTCCTTTTTTATGTATCCATTACATTTAATTTTCTACCTTTTATCCTTTGTCATCTCAATTTTACATTTTTTTTTATGGTCAAGCACAAGCACTGCAAGAAAAATCCTTTAAGGCGCTCTGAGAGCGGTGCGTGTGCGAAGAAAGCGATTCACGTTGTTCTTGAATCGTTGAAGGTTATATTCGGTGGGAAATACGGCCTCAGAAAGGCCGTTCCACAAAGAGGATGTCCTCCAGAAGAAAGAGTTCTTAAACAATGATGTTCGAGGAGTATTAAGTTGAACCACATAGGGATGGGCGGAAGTGGTTTGTCGTGTATTTCTGCTATGAATTGCTCTAGGTGGAATCAAGCGGGCAATGTCAGTAGAGCACTTGCCATGGAAATATTTGTAAAAGAGGGTCAAATCACCAACCTGTCTTCGATGTTCTAAGCTGTCGAGGTTCTTGGTTAGCTCGTGGTCACCGATCAGGCGAATGGCTCTCCTTTGGATGGAATCCAACAACCGAAGGGTATGCTTCGGTGCAGAACTCCAGACATGAGAGCAGTATTCCAGTGATGGTCGAATCTGGGCTTTGTAGAGTGTCAAAAGTTGTTGTGGTGTATACAGCTTTTTGGTACGGAAAAGTACTCCGAGTTTCTAAAAAGCTGTCCTGGCGATTGTTACCACGTGATTATGCCAAGACATATCTCCTCCCAGATTGACACCCAGTAAGTTAATAGACGAAGCCAGTGGAATTGCGTGTCCTGCCATGACTATATCTGGTTCTGCAATGTTAACCTTCTTAGAGAAAACTGCTGCCTGGGTTTTTTTAGCGATAAATTCGACTTGGTTACTGTCACCCCAAGACAAAACTTCTTCCAGGTCTTTATTGAGTCGTGATACTTCATGCTGTCTGCGAAGATGTGCGTCAGCAGCCGATGTTCGAGAATTCAAAGTAAACGATGAGATAAGTGTGCTGTCGTCAGCAAAGCTATAAATTGGATTTTCTGTCTTCGCTAGAAGGTCGTTAATGTATAGTAAGAAGAGGGTTGGGGATAATATGGACCCCTGAGGAACACCAGCATTGATGGTAAAGGTGTCCGAGAGAAACCCGTCAATCGCCACTTGCAGAGAACGGTCCTGAAGAAAGCTAGAAAGCCATGAACAGAATCGACCGGGCATACCGTAAAATCGCAGTTTACTTAGGAGCCCCTCGTGCCAGACACGATCAAATGCTTTAGAAATGTCTAGTGCAATAGCCCGGGACTCCCCATGATGTTCGACTGCGTTGCTCCAAAGATGGGTGACATATGCTAGGAGGTCTCCTGTTGATCTGGACTTACGAAAGCCGTACTGATGGTCGCTGATAATATTAAGGCCCTCTAGGTACTTTAGAAGTTGTTGGTTAATAGCTTTCTCCATCACTTTTGATATAACTGAAAGCAATGCGACAGGTCGATAGTTGTTTGGCATGGTTTTCTTGCCTTTCTTTGGTATAGGCTGAACTCTTGCCTTCTTCCAGCAAGATGGAAATATTCCTTTTTTGTAGGATAGGTTAAAAAGTCTACAAAATATTGGTGTTAGCCCATCAGCGCATTCCTTGAGCACTATAATAGGAACGACATATAATCTACATCCATGTTTTCTTGTGTCCTTTTTCTTCTATTACGTTTATGTTAACTATAGATGTGTTTGCAACGAATCTTACGTAAGATGTACAAATGGCTTTCAGCATGTCAATATATCTTATTTACTTTTATTACCTTCAACTTCATTTTATGAAGAATGTCATTATCATTTCTAACGGTACAATTATGTACATACATATATACGACAGATTGTTGAGTATTAGCAACCAATAATTAAAAACTTATCTCGTAAAGGCCACACGAATATAAATTACTTGTTATGCAACCGTCATCTGGTTAATGGAAACCATGGGACGAGGTTTATTCCTTTATTTACACTGCAAGAAGTTGACCTAACTGTGGTTTTGGTACTTCTGCAAAAATACATCTAATCCGTTAATTGCAGAATTACGCTCGTCATTAATCAAGAAAATGGGGATAAATATTTTAAATATTAATTATTAACAATGAAAAACTTTGGACGCTAAAGTTCGATAAGAAAATCTAAAAAGAATCGTTCTATAAAAATACACAGCATGTGTTTTATAATCTGCATTAACGAAATCGAAATCTATCAAATTTCGTTACACATGGCCTCGAGACGATATCTTTTCAAAATTTTACAATATGCCGTTCTGACAGAAACAGGTTGAATTTCACAATTAGCATTAGCTTCGTCTATAATTAAGGACAAAAAAGGGTAATTTAGAACAGGTGGAAAAATAATTTTGGTTGGCAGATGCCACAAACCTTTCTTTGTATTGCGGTCCTTGAAAATCTAAAACGTTTAATTTGTAAAATTTTTAGTCATGTTGTTACAGGAAATTAAAGGGTTCCGAAGATTTTTTGCGGAAACTATTAGGGAACAGATTTGTATCGCTAACGAGTTTATTTTATATCGCATTAAATAATGCAGATGTATTTTAAACAGTATAAAAATGATTTTTATATTGTAAATATTTTTATACTGTAAGGACAAAGAAGGACAACCGAATAATGATTCTTTTTGCTTCTTTTTCAAGCCCCATCTTTTCTTAACAACTTTTTTTAATCATTCCGATATCTGTATCCTTAATGAAAAAGCACTTGTTTAAAGGAAACAATGCAATAGAATGATTATCTGCATAAATAAAAAGTCATAGGCTCAATTTTAAATAGATCGACATAATCTATTACAAGACAAAATTACATACCGGCTTAGCCAACCAGAGTGTTAGATTGAAATATCTAACAGCAATTTTCTTGCTAATAACGTCGATATTTTCGCAGTTATTGTGTGTAGACGTAAATAAGGTAGGAACCGATATTTGTTTTGTTCTAGTCGAGATTAGTTTTTAACGTAATTCCTATACAACTGCTACATATTTAAAACTAGGTACAAACTATGTTTCCAATAAAGTAAAAGTTTGAATTGAGTACATAAACTTGCTCTATACAGTCTCAAGTAAATATTTGTCCCTTTACTCCAATCTATTATGCTAATTATTTCATGTTAAATAGAGCACAACCTTAACACGAAACCGATTCTATATACGTAACTTTACCTTCATTTACATTTTTTGTCAAGTGAAGACTCAAAGACATCGGACGCGACAAGTCGAATTACATTAAGCTTCCTGTTCCGTCCGTATGTTTCTAGTTTTGACTAACTGTATATTCTTTAATGACGCAAATTGGTTAAGTAATAAACTCTCCATAATTAAAACGGAAGCCAACTTGTTTTTTTTTCAAGTTTTGGGTCAAGAGACTTCTTGGAAGCCAATTTGTGGCGAAACACTGATTTTTAATCGCCGTTTATCAACTTTGAAGACGAGACCGCGTCGGAAAAAAGCAATTTAATATGCCAATTAATGATCTTGTACATAAATTAAAGTTTGGAATTACTGATAAAGATAGGATGTATTAACTTGATCGTTTACATGGGAAACCCCCAAGTAAAAAGTAAAGTCTTATCTTCATGTATATAAATTACGTGTCACGTTGATTGTCCGAAATGGACTCCTAAACTGGTGAACCGATTTTAATCAAATTTGCATCCCTGAGCAGTTTGATCTAATTTGAAAGATGGAATAATTGACATCGCAATTTATAGTCGCATTTTTATTTTATTGCAAATTATTTGTTTATTATCTGTTAGCTCCAAACGATTCTAACAGTTTTCGATAATTGTTAACTGGATTAAGTAAGTATTTAATAGATGGCGCTCCGTTAAATGACAAACCTGGTAGATGGTATTGATTTCGATTTCTTAAAAAGAAAAAAAAAAAGAGAAACTAAAGTGAAATCGAAAAAAGATAATAAAAAGACAACTAAGAAAATACTTAATAAATTAAGTACAATGACGCAACCGTAAGGTGGCGCAATTGATATTAGATGTATTTAAACAAACAATCAAGTACTATGATGCCACCGTAAGGTGGCGCGATTGATATTTTAACTGTTTAAAAAAAGTGTGAGGTGTCAAGGGACACCCGGATGGAACGAAGTTCCTTTCGATTAATTAGTGAAGGAATTAGTAATTTGTAAACACAACAGAGTGTTTATACATACATAAGCATTTATTATTGTCTATATAAAATCTCTACTTACCTAACAGTTCGTTTCTTTAAACAAAAGTGTCCATTTATACAATACCAGAGCTTTAGATAACACATCTTTTTAGAATTACTTTTTATAATTTAAAACAGGAATTAACAATTCAATACAAAATTTTAAAATTAAAATATTTGACAGTAACTGACAGTTAACGTAATTTGACGTAGGTACCTAAATAGTCAAGTTACGAACTATTTTTAAAATGTTTATGAATTTATTAATTTATAAAAACAGGATGAAATAAAATGTAATACTATTATAGTTAATTATTATTTTTTCTACAGTATTTTCTTTTAATTTAAAATAGTGTCTTTTTAATTGTAATATTCTATCTATGAGAGAGAGGGAGAGAGAGTTATTTATTTTTTGGTCTGTGAGAGAGAGAAACATGCGTGTGTCGTGTCATAGTGCCGTGACAACTTTTGATATGAATTTTTTTTGGCTAGCTCCTAGCGTCAGTCGTAACTGTTCGTAACGCGCGAAAGGGAACTTCGTTCCAACAAGCAATTTTTAAATTATTAGGTATTATGACGCCACCGTAAGGTGTCGCGATTAATATTTTAATACTTAAATGAGCTAGTTTTACTTAATTAAGTATTTCATATAGTTTAATGAGAAATTCTTACTAATGACCCTACCATAAGGTAGTGCAGAAACGAGAAAATATGAAAAAAAAAACACTGAAAACGAATCTTAGGCAGGTTTCTTTACAAATATAATTAATTATATTTTAACATGTTAATTAAGCTGACGAATAATATTAATACTAAGTATTTTTTAATTTCTCTAATTAATTCACAATTCTTAAAATGTGTTAATCGAAAATGGTCGATGAACTTTTGTTTTTATTTTGTTTAGATAGTTGACGATTTTAATCTGTAATTATATATGTAAAACTAAAGAGTTGCATAAGTAAACAGATAAAACTGATTTAATTTTATATTAATTACTTACACGTAATAGAAAATTTATTCTATTAATTAACAACAAAGAAGGCCACACCACTGATAAAAGTAATTTAATATTTTGTTTAACTTGTATTAAATATAGAAAGTATACAACTCAGAAAATGATATTAAGGAGAATCAAGACCATAAAACCGCTATCTAATTACTAAGGCATCTATGGGTTATTAAGTGGATAAACGTTACCGCGTAAAAGTTAAGAATGCAGGTTCGAGTTCTGCTCGATGCGACGTTTTTCAATTTATTGAATAGTTAACTAAAAATATGTGTATTGAATACTTAAAATAAATTGGATAAAGTGCAAAAATTCTTTGTTGTAAATATTTTTAGAAAGTTTTTATATTTTCACCGTGTTCTTTGTCTCTGTGTCATTCCGTGGAATTTTGTAATCGAATTTAAACCTATTTCCCGACCGTGTTTAGGCATATACAGGGTGTCTCATTATATTCTGACTGTTTTTAAGAGCTTATATCTTCGTAACGGTTCTAGATCATACTATGCGGTTTTTACAGTTAGGTTTAAAAGTACCGTAAGTTTTGTTGTGACACATTTATATAAATGGCCGACTTCCGGTTTACCCGCTAGAAAAGTGGCGTATTTTCAGAAAACAGTAGATGTAATTTTTTAAATGGGAGACCCTGTATATTTAGCAATTTCCTAAAAGACGCATATTTTTACTTTATAACCATACCTTAAAGTTTAAAATCGGTGCACAGAAAGGGAAGTTAAAATTAAAAAATTACATCTACTGTATTCTGAAAATACGCCATTTTTCTATCAGGTATACCGGAATTACGCCATTTTATATAAACGTGTCACAACAAAACTTAAGATAATTATAAACTTAACTGTGAAAACCGCATCTTATTATCTACAACAGTTTCGAAGATATAAGCTTTTAAAAACAGTCAGAATATAATGAGACACCCTGTACATAAATTTCGAAATTTATACTGAATTGATATGAAATATGATATAAATTGTGTATACATGTTATCATTTTGAAAGTTTTTAAATATGTCGTTCGTAGCCTAGTTGAATAAGCGTCGGATATGAGTCAAGGTGACAGTTCTGTTATGTTATTATAATGGGATACGACTACGCGAGAGAGAAGTTTTTTTTTTGTTCTACATGTGACAACAGTAATTATTATTTTAACTATTAAATTAAATACTTTTTTAAAAAAATTAAACCGCCTTCAAAAAATTTACTCTAAAAAGCCAGAAATAAAATCCTTATTTCTTAATAAAATTGGAACCAACTAGGCATCTGATTTCGATTTCCTTGAAGTCGGCTCCAATGGTTTATATCTTTGTAACTAACATTCGAAATCTAGATTTAATAGCTAAGATTAAAATAGAGGGTAATTTGCCATTGGAGCCGACTTCAAGGAAATCGAAATCAGATGCCTAGTTGGTTCCAAATAAAGATTTTATTTCTGGCTTTTTAGAGTAAATTTTTTGAAGGTGGTTTAATTTTTTTAAAAAAGTTTTTATTTTATCATTTTTAATTGCTACTTGATTCATGATGTACTATTTTCAAAGACTTTCAATAACCGTGCAAGAGGTACTGAGTTTAATCCCCAACAATCCCGATATGTACCAATGTGAGTTTTTGGATACATAAGTAAATTGTCTAACACCTAAAAACACGAAGCATGCACGGTAAAGGAAAACATCGTGATGAAACGTGGAATAAATTGTCTGAAATCACCAACTCGCAGTAAGCAAGCAAATTGATTAAATGCTCATTCCTTCTCCTTGTGAGAAGAGGCCTTTGGCTTTAGAGTGGGACAGTAATGGGCTAATTATTATGTTTTTATGTTATACATCATTATTAACAAATTAACTGAACTGCAGAGCTTATTCTGTTGATTTTTGTGGTATTTCTTGAAATATCTTCAACATTGGTGACCAGACCCTAATCAAATTGCTATGAGACCACACGGACACTCTACTCTTTTGAATACAAAAAGATTTTTTCAAATCAGATTATAATTACCGGAGATATTCGGTGACATATATAAAAAGAATAAGGTCAAACTGAGACCCTTCTCCTTATTTTCTGGAATATCTTTCACATTGATGACCAGACCTTAACCAAATTTCTATGGGACCAATGGGACACTCTACTCTTTTGAATGCAAAAAGAATTTTTAAATCGGATTATAATACCGGAGATATTCGCTGAACTGCTGATTTTTGTGGTATTTCTTGAAATATCTTCTACATTGGTTACCAGACCCTAATCAAAATTCTATGAGACCATACGGACACTCTACTCTTTTGAATGCAAAAAGAATTTTTTAAATCGGATTATAAATACCGGAGATACTCGGTAACATATATAAAAAAAATATGGTCAAACTGAGACCCTTCTCCTTATTTCCTGGAATATCTTTCACATTGATGACTAGACCTTAACCAAATTTCTATGGGTCCAATGGGACACTCTACTCTTTTGAATGCAAAAAGAATTTTTTAAAATCGGATTATAATACCGGAGATATTCGCTGAAATGCTGATTTGTGTGGTATTTCTTGGAATATCTTCCACATTGATAACCGCACCCTAATTAAATTTCTATGGGACCACACGGACACTCTACTTTTTTGAATGCAAAAAGATTTTTTCAAATCGGATTATAAGTACCGGAGATATTCAGTAACGTATATAAAAAAATATGGTCAAACTGAGACCCTTCTCGTTATTTCCTTGAATATCTTTCACATTGATGACCAGACCTTAACCAAATTTCTATGGGACCAATGGGACACTCTACCCTTTTGAATGCAAAAAGAATTTTTAATATCGGGTTCTAAATACCGGAGATTTTCGGTAACATCCATAAAAAAAAAATAAAAAAAAATATGGTCGAATTGATAACGTCCTTTTTTGAAGACGGTTAAAAAATAAACTAATTTAGAAAATTTTTAAAAATTTTTTTAGACTATAGTGTGGACTATGCCGTAATCTATCTCGGTAAAGCGCTATATGCAAAGGGAGTAATAATTTAATAATAGTAATATAACTTATAAATCACCAAAAAAAAAAACTTTCTACTACCTATAAAAAGTTCTTTTTATAAATTGTGATTATTCTAAAAATCTATCCATTTCCGTATATTCACTTATCAAAGTATCTATTTATATAATTTTTTAGCACTTAGGTACGTTCAATAATATTCCTATAAGATATATAAATTATCTAATCTTATCTTTTTGTTACGCCTCTGCACGTGCTTTAGGACGTTACAAATTATGAATCAGACACCATCTCCATCTACCTGATGTTATTTTCATCAAATCACCAGAAATACCTCGAAAGATAAACAGAGTACCGTTAACCCACATTATGCAAAATTACTTGGACGAGAGGTTATCATTTGAGGCAGGCAAAAACCCATTGGGAATTCTTGAACACTATTATCAACTTCGAATTTATTCACAAGGAAACCATGATGGAAATAAGCGATTCTAATAAAATGTTTATAGTTACGAGGAAATTCATTAGGGTAAAAATATTTTGTTAAAAACAAGAAATCAAGACCATTAAAACGCAATTAAGAGTTTTGAATGGTATTTAGACTGTTTATAAAATTCTTTAAAAGTTAACTATACTAGCAAACCCTAGGTAGGTATAGTAATAGATAGGAATAGCGAGATAGAACATGACATCTCTAACCGGAAAAGAAGCAGAAATAACAGAAGAAATGGATGTATTAATTAATATAGACCCAAATCCGACAATATGAAAGAGTAAAAGTAAGCGGAGAAAGAAAGAAAGTAATCTACTGTAGACTCTAATACCAACTGGTTGTGTTAATAAGAATTTTGTACAACTTAGGATCCAAAACTAGTTTTATATTTCCAAAAAAATTTAATAAACTTCCGTAGTAGTCATTGTAACGGTAACTAAAGGTGATAACAAAGACAAAATTCCTATAGTTATAATAATAACTTTTACAAAATTATTACTAGAATTAAACATGCATCTAAGTATTGGTATAATTCTGACCGACATATCTGCATAGCAGCGTTGAAGAAGACAAAAACACTCTTGAAATAATTGTAAATTTTGTACAATCATTAACCCCGTTTCGTCCAATGATGGACCTAAGAGAATTCTAAAACTGCAATTACTAAGATTCTCTTCATGTACTCTGGTATTTTGACAAAAATCACTAGTATCCACTGGGCAGGTTTGAATAGAGCACGATGTTGGTATATGTAAGGGAGGTTGATATCTTCCACTACAAGTAGCATACTCAGAGTGTTCACTTGGTCCACAAATTGTATTTATGTAATGGTTATTAGTATATAACTCATGATCAAAATAGGATTCGTCGGAATCCCTTGTGTGAACTTCATAACATCGATCTTTATCTCCTTCTACTGATTTTTGCTTTACTGGTTGTTTTTTAGGTGTGACTTTTCCATCTACTTTCTGAGTGTTTGTATGGCTGATTATTTTTTCAGATTTTTCTGGACCTTTTTCTTTTAAGTGATTTTTCTGGTATTTATCCTTATCCCTTGATTTGTTTATGCGTTGATTGACATCTAATGTAATGCTGCTGCTTGTACTATGTGTAGCTTTAATATCTACACTATTATCGTCATTGTGTTTGTCTTTTGATTTTCTTCTTTTAGTATCTTGATCTTTTTTCTTCGGTTTTTTACCTTTTGGGTTACTCGTCGATTCGTCCAATGTATTACTGCTACTAGAAGCTGTAACCCGTACATCATTGCTTTCTCTTTGTTTGCCTTTCGATTTTTTCGTTTTTAACTTATCTTCATCTCTTTTATAAGATTTTTTACCTTTTGGAATACCAGTTGATTCATTATCTTGTGCCATTTGTTTTTCAATATTTTCATCTTGATCGTAAAGATTATTAATAGAACGATGATAGTTGTTATTATTTTTAATTAATCTAGGTCTATTTTCGTCAAAACAAGCACACCCCCAATATTTCACGACGAGATCAATAATATCCTTACAAGAATACTGTTCATCTAAATGAAAACTGTTTGAGGTACTCTCGGACCCATTGCTATTTTCATTAAATCTTAGAGACTTTTTAGAATGTCTATTATACATTTCATTTCATTTTGACTGATTGTTATACCAAAATTTTATGGTTTTACACACATTTTCTTAATTTGTACTGCTTAACATAAGTGTATTAATTTTTGACAAATGAGTGTCAAAAGTAAGGAAATATCAATGATTCTTCTGAAGACCAATCAAGTAAAGTATTAACGACATTACTGTCAATAAAGGTGATCTTGGGTCCACTATTGGTTCAATTTTTTGTTGCAGTTAAATCCTTGCTACCAGAAGCATTTTTAAACCATTTTTGATTAAGTGACTATAAAAAGTTTCGTTCTAACAGCTACTATTCTCGAATGTTTGATAGCATTTATTGCAATCTATTTTACAATAGAAGTGTTCTGGTTATTATAAAACTGTTATAATTATAAATTCGTGATCAGTTTACGAAATCTTGTCAACCCAGCACATATCATGCTACCAATTTTTAATTTAGATATTTAATGCAGAATCCGATGTTATACGTTTCGACTTTGATTAAAGTATACCGTTATCCGACAAGGTTGTAAAACATGCTCTTTTGCGATTAAAGGCACTCAAGTCTTATCAGATTCAAATTCGTCTAAATACAAGAATAAACAACTTACTCGGATATGCTTAATATCCGAGTAAGTTCTTTATTCTTTTTATGCTTTTACGTTCGATAATGTTTCGTTCTTTGTCCTTTTATGTTATTTTAAACGAGAAAAACAAAATGTTTTTTTTGGCTCAAGTTTAAACACTCTAAACACTCTGTAGAGTCATTTAACAGAGATCGAAATTTATAAAGTATGTAATCTTCAAGACTCCTCTTTTCTTGATGGTTTGTTTGTTGTTTTATCTCGATATCTTAATTTTTACTGGAAATAGACAAGTCTAAAGAAATTGTTAATCGTTTTCTGGAGACAAGCTCATGCAGAAGACGCCAAGGAACAGTCCCTTGTTTGAAGACTTCCAATCGAGATGATCGCTCTATTGTTAATTTGTTAGCAGGTTATGTCCTCACGCAGAGTTGATAGTTGCTAATTTTCTTCCTCAGCTTCCTCATATAGCTTTGTGGTCAGAGAAAACTTAAATAAAGCATCACCCAGACGGAGCACAGTACAAGTCTAAATCCACCGAACACGTCTAAGATATGCTCGGTAGACGAATTCGAAGCCTGGAACGTGTATATACCCGCAACTCTAGAAGAATGGCGACAACTACTCCTGGAGCAATGGGTAGCTTTTCCTCAGGAGGTCGTTCAGTGGAAAGCATGCCGAGAAGTATCAATGCTGTCATTCAAGCTCGAGGAGGTAATACCCGGTATTTTATCTTAGAAGTAGAATATGAAGTTCAAGAATCTAGCTACAAATTTTTGAAAAATTTGGTCAAAATTTCTAAGTGCCCGTTTTTGGAGGCGGTGAGTGTAGGTAGTTGCTTTTTAAAAACAAATAATTCTTTTATAGCCCGAAGTATTTTTGTTAAATAAACTGCAGGAAGATATACAAAAAAACACCTATCTATTCAATCCAGTATAGAGAACCTGCGTAGAGACTAGTGGCGCCTCTCTCGTTGATTTTGTAAGTTCATATGTGAGGTAAAGCTATTTGTAAACATAACCATATTAAAGCAATAAACATTTATTATTAAGTTATAGTTAAGTGATTATGAGTGAAAAAAATATTAAAAACAAACCAAGATCTGGTAACACCGGTTGTTGTGTTGTAATGTGTCACAACACTTACAGTAAATTGCATTGCCTGTCAGTAACAGTTCGAATAACATCAATCCAAAATATTAAAATATATAACCTTAATACAATTTTCGAATGAAATATATTAATAATAATTATAAGAATAATAAACGAAAAAATGATTAATTAAAAACTTACATCAAGTGTAACATCATAATGCAATTTAATTTTAGTCTCACGTCTAACTTTAGCTTTAATCAAACTAGTAAGTCCAGACTTCCATTCTTCAACATCTTTCACATGCCTACTTACAAATAAATTTTCGCCTTTTTTATCCGACGACTGTCGTATATCCGAGGCATTTATTTTTTGAAATCCACTTTAATAATAATGATGTTTGACATTTTTAAAGTTAATAATTACTTCATAATTAGTACGACGACCAGTATAAAATTCAATTTGTCTCACATACTAAATGCTAAATTTCGCCACCATGAGCGCTAGTTCTTTATCACCAAGTTCACGCAGGTTCTCTATAGTCATATCACTATTAGGTAAATGCAAATTTGTTAATAGCTCACTTGTAATAATTGGTATATCACCATAATTTGTAAGAATGACATTATTTCTAAAAAATTAATCAATGTCAATATAACTCTATTTTCAAAAACAAGAATTCCAAAATTTTCGTAAAGAGTACAAATCCCTGATATGCAAAAAGCCGCCCGTAAATTCAAAAAATACGCATCCACAATTGACCATGATCTCCAAGCCATAATATTTGAATTAATTGATACCATTCATGCCAAGACTGTAACTCTTCGTAAACTTATGAAGTTAAAGCATCAAATCAAATTAATGTCTAGTCTACACCATACAAATAAAACATCAGATCTACTAAACGGCATTCTAAAAACACCTCGTTTAGATCGCGAATCATCAGAAAGTGTTATGGAATCAATAAGAGAGGATATTGATAAAGAAACTTTTGATGAAGTTACCGATATATTAGGAAAAGTTTCTTTGTCTGTAATAGAGGAAGATATAGACAAAAAACTTGAAGACGTTAGTGAACGTATCGCAGTAATTGAAAATGTAAATAATGAGTTAGTTAAGAATAAAAGTAATTTCAAACAGCCGGAAATTGTGGTAGAAAATGCCAAAAGTATTGTACAAGAAATTGTTGAAAAAGCTGAGACTGTTATTAAAAAAACACAAAGTAAAATGAATGATTCTGTTACATCGAAACCATTATTAAACCAGGAAGAAATCACTTCATCACTACCTGTTGCAGAAGTAGGGACTATTTACGAAAATCCCGACCAATCAGAAGGTAATTGTCATGATTTAGAGGAGGCATTAAATAATATTAAGTCCTCAAAAACAAATCACACTAGAGTTATATTAGATAATGAAACATACAACAAAATGGTACACGCTATACAGTCTACATTTTCCAAACAAATAAACATTGGAGTAAGAAAAAAAAATGAAAATAATATTTTTTCTAAACCTGCTTCTTCTATGAATAGAGAAAGAAGTCAAACTCCACCTGGAACTAATAGAGCAATAGATTCAAGTGTCGCCAGATCTAGCATGAGTACTGTTTGTCTTCGTAAAACTAGAAAGAAGAGGTCCTAAATATTATTCAAACTAACAAGAATTAAAATGTAATGTGATCCATATGATAGGCGTGATTTTTTAATATCGTTTAAAGATCAAAGGTTTATGTCCTGTCGGTTATTAGAGTATGGTAAGAAAATTTGTCTGTGATAATGAATGGTACCAACTGCAGATACTATATTTAAATAAATATTATTAACAATTAGCAACTTTTTTTTAGATGGTAGATATAGAGAGTAGATAGATAGATATTTATTGGGTTGGCTGTTAGCCTTTACAGATCTATTGTGAACACCCATCATTTCTAGAATTAGAAGATTAGAGCACCTTGTCTAGCCCTTTCCTCTTAATGACACTTAATAGGTTTGATAGTGGCCTCTCCACATAACTTGGAGCAGCCGGTTTCTCATCTTCCAATATTAGGCCTTCACATTGGCGTAAGACATGAAATGCGGTTTCCTCCTCTCCTTGGCAGTATCGACAGATGTCTTCATCTGCTAAATTCAGATGACTTATGTGTTTTCTGAGCTAACAATGTCCTTTCAAGAGACATCATTTCGCCTTTGTGATAGCAGCTTTGCAGTAAATTTCCTCGAGTGTCCCGACTTTGGCCTGTCGCTTGCCCGAGGATTTTTCCCACCATTCCTAAGCCTTCATTAATTTTTTTTATAACAGATTAAGTCTCGTTTATAGAAACATTAAGTAAACTTATTATATTTGACGTTTTACTTAATATATTTTAAGGAGCAGTTGAAGCTAAAACAATTAAAAATTAATATCTATTTGGGCAACAAAAGCTTTATTGTATCGAATATACCTATACAGGTCACAAACGTGACCAGCAACTTATTGATACTTTATGTCATACGCAGTTTACAAATGAATATTAATGGGTTACTTAGGCATTGTGAAATTCAAGGAAGTATATGGCTACTGTCAAAGAATAAAAATTAATTGCTTATAAATATTTGTAGTTATAAAAATTATATTAATACTAAAAAACTTCTAGATTGACCTCTTAGACCAAATAATCCATCTAATTACTTTTTTGTATAGCGGGTCCTCCATTTTTTTTTCGAGTATTACCTGCTTTTGTTATAACCCACCCTGCTAAAAAGACCTATTTCTAAAACAGGATTATTAACTCACAAACCTACACCCTTTTAAAAAAGCAATTCGAGAAAACAGAACATAGTTAGGTAAGCAGAGAGGACATGCAATAAATAAACATATACTTCAATATTTTAATGTAAATATAAAATTTATTTTATAGATAAAAAACTAAATAACCGTATATATGTTTGTGTTTGTCTCGCCGATTACCTAACTCTTAACTAATGATGTTCTGCTATACAATCTATTACCAAAGTAGTACCGACCAATAATTTCAATCGTCAATGTGACATTGGCCAAGTTGCTTTGACTTTACGGGGGACCTTGGCCGATCAAGTGTGGTACCAAAGGGGGACTTGAGGGGGACCATACGTCGATGGCAGGTTCAACGCACCTGACGGAATGGCGAGTCGGTCGTACCGTTAACCCGGCAGCGAGAACGCTAATGGGTTCCGCTAACGCTAACACTAACGCAAACCATCATCACAGGTACTTTTCTACATCTGGTACTCGATGCTCATTTAGAGGTACTATTAAGGGAGAAGTAGGTACTGCACAATTGCTTACCAGTACCGGTAGACCATCACGGGATAATATCTTCGTTTTATTCGAATCAATTCTATAGAGCGAAACTGAAACTAGCCTACGAATTAATATATCAGTAAGAGCGTCATTATAATGAACTGTATAATGTTCATAATGTTCTACGTCAATTTTCGCTTCCTATTCGTCACTATTATTTTTCTCTTATTTTTTTTTAAACACTTTCTTCATTTATTTCTGTATGTATCAATTCTAGCAATTCACTTATGATCTAAATAACCAAAAACAGTTTCAGAATCAATTCTAATCACTCAAACATGTTTCAGATTTGAGATTAACGATTTTGATGATCTATAAAACTTTAGAATTAAATCTAATCATCCATTAAGCTTCAAAAACATTTTCTGATTCAATCTTACCCGGTTCAACATGTTTAGACACAATCCTGATGAGCTGCAAAAGTTTATAATCGATTTTCTTCAATTCAATAATTATCAGAACCACGAAGAATATGTTTCCAACTAATTTCAGTTCTTTGTATAAAATATAATCCAAAATTTAGGTACTTTTTTTCTTAGATGTTTAACGAAAATGTCGAAAATTGGTAGTAATAAGGTTAAAAACTTGCGGTAGACTTCCACCACTCTAGCTTTTGTAGATAAAAGGTAATGATAAAACGATAAAATTCGACTAATCACTAGTGTCAATTATCAGGTATTTGAGAGAGTTAATAATAATGCCTATATCGGAAAATTTCTCCACACCTCTTTAATAAACATTAATAACAATGAAGCACAAAACACAAAAAAAAAACTACGTAAGTTAAAAAAGCCGGTAATACTAAACAAAATTGAATAGGGTCTTGTCGCAAGACGAAATGAAAAGTGAGGAAAAATCGGAGGAATGGATATTTAAAGTCAGAAATTCTTATATATATATGTCCGGTTTATAGCGTTCGCCTCCTTCCGGTACCTTGCCTCCAGCCCCGTCGGTCATTCCAGTCTCCTTGAAGGTTTCTTTCCGACATGGCTTTTCGTACTCCTCCTATCCATGTAATTTTTGGCCTTCCACGTTTTTTCCTTTCCGAGGGTATCCATTTTAATATCTTTTTCGGTAGTCGTTCGTGATTCATTCTTTGTACATGTCCGTACCAACAGAGTTGCCGTTGTTGTATTTCTTCGATAATATTTGCTTTGACCTTCATGATTTCCCTAATCCGTTCATTAGTTACTCTTTGTATTTTAGATATTCTGGCTGATCTTCGCCAATAGTCCATTTCTACAGCAAGAAGTCTCTGTTCCATTCTTTTTGATATTTGCCAAACCTCACAGCCATAAAGAAGTGTACTTTTAAAAATAGAATTGTACAGCTGGTGTTTTCTTTCGTTGGATATACTCTTAGACCATAGGAATGAATTCATTGCTCCAATTATTTTTTTGGCTTTAACGATTCTCTCCTCTATTTCGTTTTCTGTTTGTTGTAGGCTGTTTTTAACGTCTTCCATTTTTCCTCTTAAACCTTGTACATTCCATGTTCCTAAATTCATTTCCTTTATTCGTTGCCGTGTCCGTTTCCTTTTTCTTCCATCCAAATTCCGAGGCTTTTTGTAAGGATTTTTAGCAAATGGTTTCTTTTACGGGTGACAGGGAGCTAACCTGACGACCCAACCCTCCTCTTTTACCCGGGCTTGGGACCGGCCGTAGAGAATGGTAAGCTACTCAATCCACCTACTACCCCCCACGGGGGTAAAAAATTACTTTGATTGGTCAATCATTGTTTTGCACATGGTATAGTTATGTAACTTTTGTCACGGAGGCATCAAAATGTTGCGTATATCTAAGGAGTTATAAAAAATTTCGAACAACATGCCATAATGTATTTATTTCTACCTACTTGTTTCATTAGCAATACAGAGATAAAATTTTGTCTCACGTTTGAAATGAGTTAAAAAACGTATTAAAATTCCATTGATGTCGCGGATTTACAATATAATCAAAACATCTAAAATGCAAGAATTACTATAATAGAACAGCTCTTTTATGGCATATGCGTATTAATTAAGAAATATATTAACTAAACGAATTCCTTTAGAGGTAGTATGTGAATCTGCTTGTTAAATAACTATTCTGACGAGCCACACGAGGACTAGAGCAAAATTTATTTCCCATGGTTAAGTAAAACCGTAAAAAATTGCTATAACCAGAATAGCGCGTTAAATAACAACAGCACTTATTGTACCATGTAAGTACATTGTTGGCTGAGCGAGTTTTTCTTCAATGAAAAAATCGAGTAATTAAGCACTAAGTGCAGTAGTATTACTTATTTTGGTCAGCCGTGCGTTCCAAACAACGCATCGAATCCAATTTAATTTTTTTCATAATTTTATCTGATAACAATAAACGTCTTTAAATGGAACTGTATTTCATCTAGATATTTATATTTATAGATACTAATTCGACCACTTTTTTGCGTTTTATAATTTATATGCTCTGTTAGGCTTACAACCTGTACAGGTCGGATATTTGATAACTTCCTCTTTTTTTACTAGAAGTCCAGTTTTACCTCAAAAAGTGGACGACTTTTTGTTGTTAGATTTATTTAACTAAACACTATCAAACTGATATATACATGTCAAATTTAAAAAGGCAACCCTTGTATAAAGAGTATAATTTAAAAAAAGGGTGTGGCAGTCAGTGGGACTGCCGGCAGAAGTTATACTTCTATGAACTGTTAACTAATAAAACTTAGTGGATTCTGAGTAGACCTGTGACGTCAACCGGCGCAGTACACAAATTTTTGTTTATCTAATGCACCGCTGCCATTCAGTTGTGCGCAACTATTTACGACGTCACGGGTCTACTCAGAATCCACGGCCTCTAACTACAAACACAGGCAAGTAGAAATAATTTTTTTTTTTAAATTAACTGTATTCAATTAAATAAATACTTAGAAAAATAAGACCAGTTGATGTGTGTCCTTACTTCAAACACGAAAACTATAAAATAATGTGTCAAACATAATGCGATACGTCAATGTAATACAATAACAATAGCTCAGACTGTTTGTTGTATATCTATCTCTTTTCAATGCAATGAATGTTTAAACGGTATTCAAAGGACTTATAGTGATGACTAATAACATGTAGTAAATATTTCATCTTTGTTTTTTACCGAACAATATACCTTATATGTGATTCTGTCTCTCTCTTACTCACACCATTACATATGTAATGATTTTTCCCATTTAGCTACACACTAATTCATTCTACAGAGTGTCCGAATAGAAGTATAACTTCAAAAATTGAAAAATATATGAGCAGGAAATTAAGCATCAGACCAGAAAAGAAGCTGAAACGAGCTTAACAGAAATGTGCGTGGACTAAAAAGGAATGGAAAAATTTTCCAAATGGGGCAAAATCTACATCCCAGAGATTTTATTGAGTGAAAGGGGTCCCAAAGGGGAGTTCCACATCAATATGTACCTAATATTTGTAATAAGATATACGAAAATATAGACGTATGTACCAAATATCAAATATCAAGGATAATTTTTTGATATTTCTAGTTTGAAATGATCTTACCTAATTAAGGCACTATAAACATAGGTATTATCGTCAGCCATGTTTTGTCCAATGTCAACCACAAAACTAGAGATAATAGAACAGATGTGTTGAAGCCTAATATAAAGTTGGCAACAAGTTCCGACATAAGCGCACCATGTTTTTGTTTAAAATTTTACTTTAACACCCTTTTTATGCTTAAAGTACCTTAAATTTATTTTTTATAATTCACGTTCACAAAGTTTCTATTTCGACACTAAAAACAGTATCGAAATAGATTCATTGTAACACTGTTTTTGGTAACTTTTTGTTTTACACAATTGGTTGCACTGCACTGATTTTCAACGAAAGAGTTCAGGTAGTAAATCAAAAAGTATGTTGTAGTAAATTATGAACTACCTACATTATCAGCGTTATTGCTGAATATTTTATACAAATTTGACAAACATTCTAATTTAAAATCATTAAAACTGACAAGTGTCAAAACTGTCAAGATTGCCAACATAAATAAATATTTCGAAAAACTCTCATTTTATTTTTTTTATACTTTTAAAAGTTCATTATAAAAAATAGTATGTAACACTCGAATTACAATGACGGTTTGTAGTACTCGTTCTCTGTCATTGTAACACTTGTATTACAATATACTATTAAACTAAAACCGCTAATAGTACTTACTCTGTTACTATACCATACCGTTATAAGTACTTTTTCGCACTACCAGCTAGTTTAGTTCCCATTTTCACCACAAAATACGATTGCACGTGTCTCTTTAAGTTGTCTATGGTCTGACACGTAAATTGATTGACATTGGAATAAAAATGGCTGATGATAATACCTATATCTATAGTGCCTTAACCTAATTGATACATCGTAATACATCTAAAAGTTAGTCAAGAATTTGCAACAATAAGTAAAAGAGTGATATTTGTCTTGTTATTTTCATTTTTGAGCAATATGATATAAAAATAAATATAGAGGGTGTTCATTTTTAAGGTCGAAGAGCTTAAAACTGTACAACAAATTCATTTATGTAGCTCGAAGGGCTCAAAAATATCTTGAACAAACGCCTACTGTCTGAAATTGCAAGGATGGCATGAAGGGTCAACATCTTTTCGATTTTTTAAAATTTCCCTCCTATTTTCTTATCAGTAATGATCTTTCATCTATTTTTTTTAATTTTCAGTATTTTTTCTTATGTTCTTGCTGTATTGATTGGCTGCCCACCTTGTGATATTAACCCTACCCACAATGTTTGAACACGGAACAATCAAATAGAACATTTTTACAGAATTATACATATACCGCTTCTGTATCTGATCTAACCCATCTGAAAATGATTCATATTGTGTCAATACCAAGTTCAATGCTACATTGTATGCTAATTACTTTTAATAATCTATTGTATATACTTTTTTATGACTTAATCGACGTCATGGTGTATTGTATACCTATATATATACACACAGTATTTCATGTTTCTATGACAAATGAGTTGATAGTATTTTAATATTCTTTGAGTTGATAGTTGTCTTATGTTTTCGAATAAGATCAAGCCTCTTTCGTGGAAGAGGATGGGTAAATATTTATAGGAGTAATTTTGTATAGCATTGAAGATATTATGAAAACCTGGGTTGTGCACGATTTCTTTTAATTGATATTAATTATTTAATATGAATATATTATTTTTTATAACTACTATAATTCCATTTAAGCCTTAATAATATTGCCACGAATGATGAAGAAACTTTTTAGCTGTAGATATTATTTGATATATTCTCCTGAGAACTAAGCATTTAATTTTTGTATTTTTTTTATTCAAGAATTGGCAATTGCAAGATCAAACAAGTGGAAAATGGTTTTAGTTCTGGTTCTCATTCGATGGAAACTAGTCATCAATCAAATCTATTCCGCCCATGCAATCATTATATTTTTTTCACTATATTTGGACTATAAATATGAATATATTGGGAATCCTTTTTAGACCATCGTCTACATTAATTCAAATACTCTATTTGTAAAGTAGTTGATAGTAGCATGACTGATTTCATGTCATACCATTGGACAATGTTAATTTTTCCGCAGACCTTACATCTTGCTCAGAAGAGCCAGTTAAGAAATGTCCCTAAGTTAAACGCGATCAAACGCTTTTTCCAGATCTGAAGAACACAGGTGAGCAGGTTTATTATATTCGATAGACGAAGACAGCATCAGTCCATGACCTTACCGATCTAAATCCCTGTTGTTCGTCTAATAGTGTGATTAGATCACTTATTAATTAAGATTGATGCGTCTGCAATTAGTTGGGAGTTTTTTATCGCATTTCTTGAACATAAGGATTGTGACACTTATGCGCCATTCGTCTGGGATCTTATGGGTGAGGAAAATTCTGATAAGACTAGTCAATTATTGCAGAAGGCTGTGTCCACCATATTTTAATAGCACATTTGTTATGTCATCAGGATCTGGGCTTTTCCTATTTTTTAGCTTCTTGAGAACGTTTTCCACGTTAGATTTTTGTATTTCTATAATCTCGTTAGTTTTATCTCTGATTGGATCGTCTGTTTTATCGAGTGCGGTGAGATATTGCATCGAGGATTCCTTTTTTATGTGAGTTGCTTCCTGTACCTCTCTAATTTCTTTTCGTTGCCTTTGTACCTCATAGAAGTTATGCTCCATTCTTTTCGAGAAGCCTTTCCTATATGTATTTTTTATTTGTCGATCTAAGATTGTGGTTTCCTAGGAGTAGACTGTAGACGCTTGGTTTGGATGTATTTTTCCAGTTTATTCCGATTCCGATTCGATTTGTATTTATTTTTTATTTTTTACATTGTAAAGTTTTTTATCTCTCTATATGAAACACATAAATTGGTACTATCCGGAAATATTTAGTATTTGCTTTTTGTATGTTAGTAACAATAATTGAAAAAATAAATAACGACAATAAGAATACATCAAAAACTAGTTATTTTGTTTATTAAATTATATAATTATGATCTTTACTGCTAAGGCCAAATAACTGCAAGGAACCTAGCAGGACTTTTATTGAAATGTTTTTAAAAACCGTTAATTAGAAATAAGAATTTGTTAAATAAATTTAAAATTTAAAAACATTGTTATATTCACTGTTTAAAAAAAATGAATAACATTTTTATTTAAATTAGCATTTACAATAAAAAAATAACATAAAATGGAAAATATTTAAACGAATCATTTAACAGAGGACACTAAGTTTTTTTTTCTCCTAAGCATTTTCTATTAAAAATGATTGGTTACGCATTTACATAACTGCATTTTTATGATTCATATACCGAAGAAAAATTAAAAAATATATTTCTTAAGTAAATTACTACTTTTAAAGCACTATTTTCAAAATGAAAAAATATAATTTTCTGAAACGGTTTAGGATATATCGTTAAATAGTTATACACCCCCAAAACATGACATGTTATGCAACGATTTTCCCCCTTATGCATTTTTTGCAGATTTCTTAACCCTAAATCTAATAAAATTTCAAATGGCATAAGGACAATAATAGCCTGTAAACTTTACATGTTTGGTTTATAATTATACCTTAAGGGCACCAATACGCCTCTGTCAAAATTTTTAAAAGTAGAATGAATATTCCTCTATCTTTTCACGAAATAGCATAAGATAGAATATGTTAAAACAAAAATAATTTTTTTAGAAAGGAAAATTCGATTTTCCGGAAAACCTGAACCTGATACCTAAAACCTGAAAAAAATCGAAAAGAGCTTGACCCTGTAAGCCATCCTCGCAACATCCTGGTTATTTCAGACACTAAGCGTTTATGTACGATATTTTTGAGCCCTTCGAGCTCAAAGTAATCCACGACTTAGTGAGCTAATTAAGGAAATAACGCCCTTTAGGACGTTTTAACGTTACAACTTTAGAATCTACAATCTATTGGACCAATTTTTTCACTATACATTTAGATTTTTATGTTTCTATAAATAAACATTTCGAATAAAAATAAATATATTTATTTTTTCCCAAAATATAATTTAAATAAATTCATTTTTCTCCCTCTCTCTCCCGGACTATCATAGATCCAACAGAAGAGGTTAAAGTCCTAAGCGTGTAGTAGGTTTGAAAAAGACATAACTTCCGGTCGCACAATGTACCGTTAGGTTGCTTCTTTTGCTAGCTTGATGGCAAGAAAGACTGCCTTCTTCATTACAACATCAATTTTATACGGCACGTCAGCGAAATAGTACTCATTGTTTTCATTTGAAGAAATAGTTACTTTAATAATGACTTATAATTTAGAAATAATCTTCATTAAAAAATGTTTGGTGTTATAAAAAACAAATTAACCTTCATTTTACTGCTTTTTTCTGTGTGGTATAAAATATCTATTTCTAAATTAATAAACATCTCGAAGGGAAAAGTCAAAGGACTTTACTTTTTTACCCCAAACGACTTAACACTACTTCTTCTACATATAACTTTTGAATCGAATTGTTAAAAAAAATGAAATGTAGTTGATCTTGCAACTTCTCGCTTATTTTAAACACCAAAAATGTATTTGTTTAAAGCTTTGAAGGTGGTTTTTGTGCTGTTTCAATCTTCCTGAAGAAAAAGAAAATTTTGAATAGCTATAAATTATTAACGCGTTGAGCGATTTTAATTTTCGACGCGGCAGTTTTAAGTGCTAGTAAAAAACGATGGACAACATTTGAAACAAACTTATCACAGATAAACAATCAGCGACATGGATACAAACTAGACAACACAAATAAAAACATTTAGACAGTTAGACTAAACATCCAAATTAACCATGCTCCACCATCTAAGAACGTCCATGAACCACCACTCATCGAATCAAGAAAGAGTTCTTGATCTGTTAATCCTTCCGGTGTCCGGGCCTAGTAACCTCTCCTGTTAAATTAAGCCGCAGGCTGCATTTCTGGTGGTGCCCTTCTGTCAATTCTTTTAAGTTTTAAGCTTTACAACTAAACTTCCTCCGGAACCCAAAAGCTTTGGGTTCCCAGAAGCTCCCACCGAGTCATCGGAGGAACGTCAGCAGATCCCTAGCTGGCATCGTTTATGGTTAGAACAAGAACCATGTGTAACAAAGAACAGGAGCTCTAATTTCTCTTTAAATTGAAAAAACGAATTACTGCTATAAATTGTTGCAAGAGGGACAATTCTCTATCTCGTGCGCGTGTTTTCCAGTTAGGGCAGAGAAAGCACTCAAGTCCACCTGGCGCTGTTTCAATTCCGGAAACAGAGACCAAAATCAACCAAATTGTGCGTGCAGATCGCGGAATGAGCATCCGGATGATTGTCGGGGCTGTAGAAAAATTTTACACTAGGAATTACACCTGATAAAAGTCTGTGCAAAGTAGGTGCCATATTTCCTTGAAAATTAAAAGAATATCCCGGACTGATGAAAAACATTATTACTTGCGACGAAACATATATTTTTTAATACGGTGTTGAAACAAAGTGGCAATCGATGCATTGGAAGATGCCTGAATCACCCAGAATAAAAAAAAAAGATTCCAAATCAAAACTCATGGCAATGTTGATCGCTTTATTTAGCCAATAAACGCACTCCAGTGCTCGAACACGTACCGTACTCACCAGATATGACACAGTGCGACTTTTTTTTGTTTCTGAGGATAAAGTCTGCTTTGAAAGGGACCGGATTTGAGTCGATGGAAACGGTAAAGCAAAAAACGGCAGAGCTCCTAAAGGCCCTCACCAAAGAGAATTTCCAGCACAGCTTTGATAAATGGAAAAATGTATGGAAACGTTTGGCGTGAGGGGAGGGGAGTATATTGAAGGGGAGCATTCGAATGTAGAGTAATTTCTATAATAAATCCTTTTTCGTAACCATTCTCGTTATTTAATTGCCTCGTATTAAAATATGGGTAATAATTCTAAACCCATTTAAATGATATTTATACTTTAAATGGTATTTATATTTAAATAAATGATATTTGGACTTGGAAAACTGACATTTACACTCAAATATATGATATTTTACACTATAAAACATGATATTTATAACTAAATAAATCATATTAACACTTAAAATTACGTCAGTTTACACTCATCTGGAATGATTTTTAAAACAAATAATTTAATATTTCTGTAACCACGAACTGGTAATTTTTACCAGTGAGAATGGTAAACTTGACATTATTATTGAGAACTATACAAGTCATTTTTTTTTAATTTACGAGTGTAGTTAAATTAGGATCTCGTAAGTGTTATTCAAGTTTTCAATTTAACACTCAATATTTTACCGAGGATGTTTTGTTAATTTTTTTTACACTAGACTATGACAATGTAAACACAGACATGTCCTTAAAATTGTAAAAAAGACTGTTTAGTAATAGGAAAACAAATAAAATTAATTTAAAAAAAAATGTATATTAATAATGAGTACTTCCACTTCTGGTTCTAAGAACTTCGGCACTACAATGAGGAAGGCTTTCTATCAAATTTCTGATTACTTGATGTGGTAACTGCAACTTGGTTCAGATTTTGGAAGGGTTGATGATCCTTCAAACGTCTTTCCAATTCATCTTAAAGATGCTCAATAGGATTTAGAACCGAGCTATTAGCTGGCCATCTCATGACATTAATATTGTGCTCCTATAAGAAATTTCTCATGTCCCGGTCACGTAAGGCATGGCATTTGCTTGTTGTAGAATGAACCCAGCGCCCATACTTTGGACAAATGGGTTGACATCAGGTTTCAATATCTCCTCTTCGTTTAAGTCCTTTCGTGCAAGAAACTTTCTTGGAACCAATTCTAGATGGATAGCTCTATACACAGCGCGAGTGAAAATACAGAACCAAACCTTATCACTACTCTTAATTTAAATAATTAATTAATTTTGTTGATTGGTGGGTGTCTTAGGGGGAGTTCCATATCAATTTTTTAAGGCCTGATTCTTTTTTTTCATTCTGCATGAACATGATTTAGAATTCGTAGAGAGTACGCATTAAAAGTTTCTGCCGTGAAATATTTTTTGGGATAATAACATTATCATTTAAAATAGAGTCTCCTTTTTTATTTTGAGTAATTTATAATGATTTTTGGTTAAGATACAAAAATTTAACATCATATAAAAAAACTATGAAAGATATGCATTTCAAAGTTATCATGAACTAAATACAAAGGCTTATTATTAATTCCATTGTTCTATTGACAGTGTCATCCCATATGTCTATATGCACACTACAATTTTTAATCAAATTGTAAGATAAGCCGTTACTGTTAGCAACGAGTTGATGTTTGTATTGACCGCTCAAACGGCACAAACTAATGAATAATGAGAATGTGAATATCTGAATATATAACATTCATTATTGTTTTATCGCAATTGGTCGCGTGTCCGCCATTATGCTGGTACTAGAGATACTATAGCAAAGTACCGGGCAAGAGCTGGAGGCCGTGATAACCCAATCGGTGGTACTTCCGCGTTCATACATCATAATATGTTATTATCTGAAGCGGCAGGTACGTTCTCAATTTTTTACGCTATCCGTTACGCTTTGTGAACAACCAATAGAATGTTGCAGGAGGAATGTCTGTAGTAAATCATCGGCAAATATATAATGCACTGTTTTAGAAAAAAAAATTAATGTTAAACGGATTCATTTATGCAGAACCTGAAAAGAGTTTAGAAAAAAAAAACAAAATAAACATTCTAATAACTTCTTTTAACATTTACATAAATTTACATTAAGTTACCTAAAAACGGATGAGATAAAAGTAAACAAAAAGGAGTAAGAAAAGGTGATACTATTTTAGCAAAATTATTCACATTGGCGTTAGAAGATGTCTTCAAAATCCTAAATTGGTAAAGAAAAGGAATTAGAATAGACGGCGAATTACTTCACAACTTACGCTTGCAGAAGATGTGGTTCTATAAGCGAAAACCCTTTAGTAATGAAAACTATGATCGAACAAGTACAACATGTCTCTCAAAAAATAGACTCGAGATTAACATCACAAATCAAAAACCCTTAGCTCGCAGAATAACCAATTTTCAATCGGCGAGAAAGAGATTGAGAATGTTGAAGAATATATATACCTAGGGCACAAACTCAAAATCGATAAAGAAAATGAAAAAGCAGAAATACCGTGAAGAAAAGGTCAAAGTTGAGCAGCACTCAAAAAAGGAAAGTGTATGATAGGTGCGTACTTCCAATAAACAACGAGCTATGGAGAGACAAATGCGGGGTATCAGTTGGACAGATCACATAAAAAACGAATAAATTAGGACTAGAATAACAGACATAACCGAGAGAATAGCCACATTAAAGTGGCAATGGGCAAGACACTTGGTCAGAATGGAAAGTAATAGATGGACTTCTAGAGTATTGAGATGAAGGCCCTGGAAAAATAAAAGAAAGCTCTGTTGGCCAATGAAGAAATGGACCGATGACATCAAAACCACAGCGAGAAGAAACTGGACACAAAAAGCAGGATAGAGATATCTGGAAAAATCTTGAAGAGGTCTATCTTCAGCAGTGGATGAACTACGGTTTATAAAGAAGAAAAAGATGAAGAAGTGGCTGTATATAATTGTACAAATGCAGCTATATTTGGCAACGAACGCAAAAAGCGTCAAAAAGGGTAATATGACATGAAAATAAGTTTTTTTTAATTTCAATGCGTGGCAACTATTAAAATTCTTTTCGCAATCACGAGTCAATTGTGCAATTAAACTTATATTCAAAAAAGATTGAAACAGCACAACAAAAATACTTACTTAAGCTCGAGAAGCTGGAAAAATCTAAAAAATACATTTCTGGTATCTGAAATCAGCAGGAAGTTGCCAGAATGGCCTGCAGGGACTTTTTTGAATTCTTTTAAAAATAATAAAGAGAGCTATTTATTAGAGCTTAATTTAATGTTACAAGCATTAAATAAATATTATATTTGGAACAATGCATTTACTTACAAAAAAAACTTACTAGTTTTCAGTTTCGTACCTTAAACAATTGTTTTTCCATTTTTTATCTGCTAAATAATGATAAATAATACACGTTTTAGTTTCTGTTTGTCAATAATATTTATCAAATTTTACAAATGTTCCTTCCACAATATGTAATTTATTTTATTATTTTACCTGTGGACTAAGAAGGTAGGAATGAACAGTAGGTAGTCTTTGGATTAAGGGTTCGTAACTTTCTCTTACTGACTTGGAAAAACCAGTATCTATAATTGTTGTTTCTCTGAAAATGTATTTAAATAATATAACTATAAAATACGTCTTTAAATACATGCATTTAAGCAATTAACAACCGGTCTTATTTTTAATGTGAATTTTAGTGGTTAAATATAAGAAAATTATGTAAACAGTTATCATTTTCACAGTAATAATTTACCGTGAAATTTTAGATTGATTAATTTTCTCAAGGTTTTCTATGTAAAAAAAAACGGGTGAGGCAGTAAGTGAGACTGCCGGCAGAAGTTATACTTCTATGCACGCTCCCGGATTCATGAATTTGTATGCAAAGGATTAAGCAAAATCATTATGAGGTCGCTAAACAGGAATATCATATTCGTGTTCAGTGACCTCCAAAACCTCCTAATACCGAGTGCACATTCATTTTGTATCCAATTTGCATTTGCACCAGGTGTCTCGGAGACCATCGCCATCATTATATTCGTATTCAGTGACCCAAAAAAAAACCCGGGTACCAAGTGTGCATTGATTTTGTAGAAAATTTGCATAAAACCCCAGGAGAAGAGGTAAATACCATGCACCCTGGGCACCAAGTGCCGCAGAGAGTTTCGGCATCATGATATTCGTGTTCAGCGACCCCAAAAACTCCGAGTACATAAATTGAACCCATTTTTAGCAATACTTACCGAGTTGTAATTTTTCTATCTAGATATTGTCTGTTCGCTTTTCGAATGCAAAATGCAATTTCCCATTTTTACATTATAAGAAATAGCGACAAATTTCCTGATACTCTAACAAATCCAATGCAAAAAACCGCATTCCAATCCATCTTACGTTACAAATTTCGGAGGTTTTACTGATTTAGTGCTTTATTTCCTATTCGTAAAAACTCTGTTTATGTAGCCAAAAATCTCAAAAGCAAAGTGCTGGATATACTGAAACCATGTGATGGTAGGTACTGTAGACTACAATACAGTACTCATTACTGAATATTATTATTAATATTATTAATATAAAATACTAATCTTAGTATATTAACTTACGTGACAGAATTATAAAATAAGTTGTCAAACACAATGTTATACGTCACTATGATATTCAAAACATATTAGCTCAGACTGTTTTTTGTATATCTATCTCTTTTCAATGTAGGTACTGAATGTTTAAACGGTATTTAAAGGACTTATAGTTATGACTAAACGTGTGGTAAATATTTCATCTTTGTTTTTACCGACCAATATACCATATATGTGTTTCTGTCTCTCTCTTACTCACACCATTACATATGTAATGATTTTTCCTATTTAACCCCACACAAATCGAGTGCATGAATAGAAGTATAACTACAAAAATTTTTACACTTTGAAACAAATAATTTTATAACTTTTGTGAGATTTAAATTGAAAATATGTGCTTATTTCTTGCACTTTATACTGTATTTCCATGAGAGTAAAACATTGTATATTTGCTAATTAGAAATAATGTCAAATATTCATGTATTTAAGTGCTTTACTGACATTGGGAAACTATAAATTTTTGTTTTTGTATTTAATCACAAGAAAATAGTTATAATAAAAAGTAGCTAATGACAAAATTTATTCATGAAAGGATGTAATGTAATGTTAATTTATGAAAATGCTGAAATATTTCATATATTTAGGTCTTCCGAGTACACGTTATACATTATTCATAAAATTATTATTAACACAAATAATAAATTCTAATTACGGGATCTAACTATTTAAATGAAACATATTATATATTTTTTTTAAATTTCAAAAAAAAAAGATCATTAAAATAAATTGAAAGCACGCTGTGTAAACAGAAATTTATTATTTAATACCTCGTAAAGAGCAATTTCCTTGATCATGATCATAAAACAAAATGAATTATATAGATTTAATGGGGTCTGTCCTAAGATTTACATTATTAGTAAAACCATTAATCAAGTATTTACATATGAATTAAAGTTAGTATTTTCTACTTTTTAAATAGATATACCTAACTGTTTTTGCGCTTACAATTTTTAATAGTAACACTTATAGCAGGAGAGCTAGAACCGAAATATCGCTATCATCCGTAATATAACATTTTTCTTTTGTAATATATTCAATCAATAGGGGTATTTATGTTCCTGCTCAGAGGGACACCCTAGTTAATACAGTGGGTAGGTATCTATTAGTGGTGAAAGATGCCAATTTTTACAGGAAACTGTCGTCATCGATAATATGGATGAAATTTTCCCAGTTGAAGGTGTTGATACGATAAATTTTGTCACTCTTTACCCTTGTCCGCCACTTTTTTTTATCCACCCAACTGTCCGCCGTTTTTGATTTAGTCTTATCAAGGGTTCAACATTACGTGGTAGAAATAGCGAACATATTATCGATGACGATTTTTAAGATTTTTTGCCCAAAGTTTGGCCCTCTTTACCCTTTTCTGCCACCTCCTTTGTCTCTACTCAGGTGTCCGTTCCTCGTCGAATTGTCAATCAACACATTCGATTGGGAAAATTTTCATCCACATTATGACTACAATTTTTCGTAAAAATTGGCATCTTTTAACCCTTATAACTACCCACTGTATCCACTAGGGTGTCCGCCTGAACACATACAAATTTGAAGATCAACAATAAGACTCAAAAAAGACACATTAATAGGGTATGGTAAAAGGGAGAAAGAAACGGAACATTAAAAGAACAAAAAAGTTATAAAAATCAGTCTTTTTTTATTTCCAAGTCCATTGTACTTTGCAAAATAACCAGGAAATGGTTATAAAGGTTAACTTTATGTAGCGTGTACAAGGACTTCGGTTAGTTGACTCTGTCGCCAGAAAATTAGATCATTAGAAATAAAAAATGTTTTTAACAATCGTGCCTCGGAAACTTGTTAAGGTTGGCCAGATTTTCGTGATGTTAATATGAACAGCAAAAAAATATAATTTTTGAGTTCTTAACCAAATTACTAGGTTTGTAGTTATAATTAATTAAAAATGGTTTTGTTGTATTACAATAGTAAACTTTTAAGGCTAAAATACATAAAATAAGAAAATAATGAATTAAGTTTAATATAGTTAGAAATAAGTTAATACATTTTTATCACAGCAGGACTCTCATGTTTCTTATTTAAAATAGTTTAGGAACGAATATGTCAGAAAGATCCTGGTAATTTCCTATTAAAAAAATCATTTGTTAATTAAAGGACTTTTAATTTTAATACATAATACATATTGTCTTGTCAAGGCAATGATACTATAAAATTAGTAAATAGAAAAAATTTAATTTAAAGATATATGTGTATATCATTGTAAGTGGGTAGAACTATATCTTATATTATAAATTTGTTTAATAAAAAATAAATAGTATAAGATATGTTATATGATATCCGTGGTTAACATTTCTAAGGACTTTTTATTGATTGTTAATGTGACTAATAATTGTAGATCGGAAAATTCAAATAGATTATTATTTTAAACGTATTTATTTTTTTATCTTAAACTAGCAGCCCGCCCGGGCTTTGCACGGGGATTAAAGAAAAATAACAAAAGCCATTAAATTTATTGGGTCAACGCTTCCCTGTAAACAATTACATGTTGTTTTATTTTCTGGCAGCAAAATAAATTGATTTTCAGGTGCTACGACCCGCCTTAGGAGGTTGGCCATGAGGAAAACCGATCCCTACTATTTGGAAGGTTTGACCTTGAGACTTATTATTAGTAAAAGCGAAAGATGTTTTGATAGGAAATTGAAGCGGTTTAAATGGATTTGGTATATCAGTTGGGATCATCGGTATCATCAGTGTATGAGCTAGTTGACCAGCTGGTGGTTCAGTTATATTGGTTGCTACAACTTAATTGTCCTTTAATTCCTTTATAAGTAGCCTCGTCCCATTGCTCATGCCAAATTTGTGATATCTGTCGTGATTATGAAATAAGTTATTTTGATAAGGATTAATACCAAGATAAAAACTTTTAAAAAATTAAAAATTAGTTATTGTGACGTAACTATAACAGTTAGACATATGCTGTCGCGGCATTTTTTGTAGATATTTATATATTCTTCAAAATCGTAGTACATTATTTTATTCTATAATCAATAGTATTCTCAGCGCACGCGATGTAAGGATTTTAAGGTCATTTTTGGTTACATTAATGGCATTTTAGTAAGGATCCCTATTTTTTTTTAAATGAAACATAGCCTATGTTACTCGGGAATAGTGTAGCTTGCCAACGGTAAAAGAATTTTTGAAATCGGTCCAGTAGTTGCGGAGCCTATTCATTTCAAACAAACAAAAAATCAAACCTTTCCTCTTTATAATATTAGTATAGTAGTACATTATTTTATTCTATAATCAATAGTATTCTCAGCGCACGCGATGTAAGGATTTTAAGGTCATTTTTGGTTACATTAATGTCATTTTAGTAAGGATCCCTATTTTTTTTTTTTTTTAAATGAAACATAGCCTACGTCACTCGGGAATAGTGTAGCTTGCCAACGGTAATAGTACATTACGTAACGAGTGCGGAAAGCAGGTGATCCCATCACGAGTGCGTTTGTCGCGTAAGCCGAAGGCGAACGCCATAAAAAGCACGAGTGATGGGATTACCTGCGCACCGCACGAGTTGCGTATTCTATTTTTCATCACTCGGTGACGAAAGCTCTTGAATTTGTCTAAAATAAAAGGAAAGAAGATAATAGAAGTAGTATTAGATCTGATCCGCCTGCACCGCGAAGGCGCTGAAGGAGGGTTGGGGGAGGAGGATACCCTCATTAATACAAAAATTTTTAGAGTTAAGAAATTATAACATTTTTATTAAAAAAAAACACTTTTTATTACAAAATTATGTATAGTTATGAATCTTTGTTAAATACGTTAAATGTAATATTTGAACAGTTGCTTAATTCTAGAGACATATTTTTTTTTATTCAACTTAAGTATATTGAATAATAATTGAGAATCAACAAAATCTTTATTTAGTAATGAAACGTTTGATTGATTATATCGTGGTGCATTTACTACCGCGTTATCAGATGCAAAACTATTAGAAAATTCATCCTCAATTTCTCTTAATTCACTTTCTATCTCATTTATTTTTGATTGGGAAACACTTATCAAATCTGCTTCGGTCATTTATTGCTTTCCGCACGGTCCTGCATGGTCGAAAGCAGCGGTTTCCGCACGGAGTGATGAAAAGTTTTATATTTCGTAACGTTCGTTGAAGGAAGCATTGCTTTCCGCACGGTCCTGCATGGTCGAAAGCAGTGCTTTCCGCACGGAGTGATGAAAAAGAATTTTTGAAATCAGTCCAGTAGTTTCGGAGCCTATTCATTTCAAACAAACAAAAAATCATAACAAATTGGCGACGAATTGAGGAATTCAAGCAGGGATTTTTGAGGCCGTTAAAAGTATTTGATCCAAAAGAAGCTGATTTCATGGTAATTAAAGAAAGGTTAAAGCATTTTTTTATTGCAAATAATATTGCAGAAGATGATAAGAAAAGATGGAGTCAGTATCAGTCGTTCGGTGCCATTCGGTTCTCGTTTCCTAATTTTCCTGGTATTATTTCCCGATTTCCTGGTTCCTAGAAGGACGGAAACCACAAAAACCTTCGTCAAGGGCTTAATTTTTTTGTGAAATCCTGTCGTCGTCCTGTATCTATCTGTAGAAGAGGCAGGTTTCGTCAAGAAGGTCTTCAAGCTCTGTAGGAAGGTACCTCTTTCTTGCATCTTGATCTTCAGAATTCTTGAGGTTCTCTGAAGTGCTCCATTCCATATGGATTACATTATATATTATATATTTACATATAGGTTATTTACCTCTTTATGAAATTTTAAACTCTTTGTAAACTACATGTTTTTTTTATTAAAAAATAAACCACTTCTAATATTAAAATTCCACGTTTTTTACCTTTGAGGTTAAATAAAGGTTTTGGTTTGCGTCGAAAGTATAATAATTGAATGTGGTATAAAACAAAAAATTGTCAAGTCAAAGACAATTTTCGAAGAATGTAGGTACTTAGTGGGTTTCCGGTCTACTGTACTATTGTGATCTCCAGTACAATTGGTCTTGTAATTCCTGCGAATAGAATACAGTTATGCACATTCGCAAGGAAATTCCTTCACATAAAAGTTAAACTTAAAAAATCACAATTTTTTCTAACAGATGTTCGTGACTTTTACGCTAAAGTACGGCAAGTTTGTGTTCAAGTTTATTAAGGAACTTACCAATAACGATGAAGAAAATATGGATGTAATATAAAAAACACAACTGTTTATTTAACATACATTCATATTGCTAAAAAATAAATATTATATATTAAAATATCTTAATAAATCATATTTTTCTTACTATATGTTATGCTAATTTTAATTATGTTACTTTGATAATTAACATCCACATTAAGTGACATGTAATTAATATCTTTTTAGACATAGGCGTTACAAAAAAAAAAGAACTATGTTATTAAATTTCAATTTAGTAAGGAAAAAAACTAGCTAAATTGGAAGAAAAATAATAATAAATTATTTTATAATTGGTCTTTGTATACAAATATGTATTTGAATAATATTATTCCTAATAAAGTTCAAATGTTTTAAAATGTTAATTTGGCTTGTAAAAAATTGACTTGTACTTTTTTCTGTATTCTGTAATTGTTGATTTATTAAATATTTTTTGAACTCAATTTCTGCTACCTGTTTTTGTATTAGATAGTAAAAATCAAAATATTAACGGAAATTCGTTGAAAGATGTGTAGAATTTAATATAGAAAGGATCTATCGTCAAGCAATCGTCAAAACTCTGAAATCACACACAATCAGTTCAAATATGATCTGGGAATGCCTAGGCAAACTAAGCAAAATAATACTGTTATCCTCTACCACAAAGCAAAAAGTTTGGGACGATGTAATAAAAGTTTCACGAAATCGAAATCGAAATCGAAATCAAAATCGAAATCGAAATAATAATAATAATAATAATAATAAATTCTTTATTTCATTCGACTCATAGAGTATAGAAATACGTCAAAATACAATAATTAAGAAGAAATATACAAATAAACATACACATTTAAAAAGATGCCTGCAGGTACTCATCTAACGAGTAAAAAGTTCTTTCCAAAAGTAAATTCCTAACAGACTTCTTAAAGGCATACATATTAGCTTGCTTGACATGACTTGGTAACTTGTTAAACAAACGAACGCATGTGGCAAACGGACCCCTCCTTACCACTGCCAAGTGACCAACTGGAGTCACCAAGTCTTATCCATGTCGCAAACTGTACCCACTTGCCAAAGAAATATCATTCCTACATACAAAACTGTTCTTGTGGGACTTTACTTTACAGGAATCCAAGCGCCTTCTAAACGTCATAGTCCGAATAATCTTTTTCTGAAGGATAACCACCTCTTCTATTCGTGAGCAATTTCCCCAACAAACCAAGCAATACTGCAAAATTGACTGTACATGAGCAAAATAGTACAATTTTAGAATATCCAGAGAGACAAAATTCCTAAGTTGCCATAGAACATAACAATGCACAGACAATTTTGCTACTATGTAATCAACTTGACAGCTCCAAGACAAATTGGAGTCCAAGTAAACACCTAATAATTTAGAATCGAAATCGAAATCCAAAGACTTTAAAACGTTGAGATCCGATGAAAACTTGATTTTCGAAAAACGGGGTAAAACCAATAACTTCCCGATTTTAATTTTTTTAGCGGGAAGTTAAAAATAATTAATTTAATATTCATACAAAATAAGTTAAATAATAAATTCAAGTACTCAAAATTGAAATAAATCCATAAACAACAACATGCACCAGCAAAAAGTTCTAACAATTAAACACTGACAACCGCCTACTTTATACTTTATACCTACTCGGCGGTCGACCGATATGCGACATGCACTAACACAGAGCAAAAAACGATGTAATAAAAGTTTCACTTTAATAATTTGGGCCAATAACCATTTTTACACTATAATTCGCGTAGAAATATTGGATTTTACACTTGAACTTGCATCACAGGAATTTCCTATGTAAAATTTTTAATTGCAAATTTTATTGTCGAAATAAATTTTAAAGAAAAATGTGTATTTTGAGCACTTGTAATAAAAAAGCACCTATAAAAACATGAAATATTTTCTTAATAAAATGACCTTAAGAAATAAATCAGCATTAAAAAAATGTGACAGTTAAATGTTTTTATTAAATTACTAGCTGTACCAAGCGCGCGTTGCTACGCCAGCAACTAAAATAAATTTAAGAAAAATATAAGAGAAAAAGAGATAGAGAAGGAAAGAAAGTTTATAGTTTTGTTTTACTTATCGCACCAAAAATATATTTTTCGAACTTATATTTATACGAATTCGTGTAGATATTGTAACGTTCCAAATTAAATTTGAAACGTTAACTTACCCTTGCTAGCTCCAGGGATCGTGGCTTCTTTCTGGTTTTTTCCTTAACTCCCCCCAAACAAATATATAAGGGCGCCAAAATACAGACAAGCAAATAAAAGAGGTTAAATCAGTGTAAATTGTTTATTTCAAAAATCTGAATGAATAAAATGTTAATGAATTATTTATAGTGAAAACTAATTTCTTATCTTTTTTTTCCTTTCTTCTGGATGTCGTAGTAGACGGAAATTTCCTGGTTTTCTCGGGTTGACGTTACCGATGGCAAGATGTTTTCTTAACATAGGATCTGAATTAATTTCTTCCAGCTATAGGCCTTGGTGACGGACTCAACAAAAGGAAAATGGCGGCTCGTGAAAAATACTGCTACACCAAACTTCTCTCCAAAAAGATTGTTTCAAATAACAATAGTCCTATCTTGGACCCTTCAAAAATTTGGCAATGGCCCTATGAATAAAAATTCAGACCGTCAAAATTCCATCTCACTAAACCTTAATTTCGATTACAATCATCCAAAGTTTCTCCATGTTCGAGAAAAGAAAAAAGTTAATCACTTTATCTGTTTACATATTTTTAACACAATAAAAACTGATTTACAATGATTGTAATCGAAATAATTTAAAAGTTAGAATAATAAAATTATTATAATCAATAAATTACATTCACCAAGTTTTTGACTATTACTAAAAATTTTAAACAATTTAATTTTTTACTCACCAAATGAAGGGAGAAGAAATAAGAATAGAACTGCTGGCTATGAAGCACAAATTGTAAAGAAACTAAAAATACCGACTCTCTTTCCGAGTGAACAAAGGTTCCCCGCTTATACGGAAATCAAGTCTGCGTCGACTCCACAGAATCGTCGCGGAATCGAAAAACTCAAACCGACGTAGGCCAGGCCAAACAAAAAACGTAGTAAAATAGACGAGAAATTAATGAAATAAAATATTATTAGGCCAGGCCAAACAAATAACGATGTAATCGTTACAATATCTATTAATCAGTATTGAATTTGATACATGGAACCGCCATCTGGTGGTAACTTCCATTAATACGAATATAATATTCATCTTACCCGTTAAAAATACATCATCATACTGATTTTCCTGACAATAGATTGAACGGGACAGAAGTTGCTAGTCTGCAGCGCCACCTGGTGGCAAGTGGCATCAATGAGTTTATCATACAAACCTTCTCCATGGAAAAATACATATACATACCAATTTTTATGACAATCGGTTGAACGGGACAGAAGCTGCCACTCTTCATCGCCACCTGGTGGCGAGTGGCATCAATGAGCATATCATATAAGCCTTTTCCGTGGAAAAATACATATACATACCAATTTTCATGTCAATCGGTTGAACGGGATAGAAGTTGCTAGTCTGCAGCGCCACCTGGTGGCGAGTGGCATCAGTTAGCATATCATACAAACCTTTTCCGTGGAAAAATACATATACATACCAATTTTCATGACAATTAGTTGAACGGGACAGAAGTTGCTAGTCTGCAGCGCCACCTGGTGGCCAGTGGTATCAATGAGCATATCATACAAACCTTCTCCGTGGAAAAATACATATACATACCAATTTTCATAATAATCGGTCCATAGTTTTTGAGTTCATTAAGTACATACAGACATACAGACATACAGACAAACATTCATTTTTATATATATAGACTATGCATTTGCTTGTACTTTTTAAAAAATCACTGCTTTAGTCTACTCATAAAACAAGAAGTTTTGAAAATTATAATTTATGTTTTATTTGCTTTTACATTAGAAATTTAATCATTCATTTTTTTGGACTTTAGTTTAATTATTTATACGTTAATTTAAATATACTTAATGAAACCTATTTTTTATTAACAGTATTTATTTTTTATATTCGCCCGCATTTACAGAAAATTCGTTACTTATACAACATAACTATATATAATGCATTACTCCGCAAGAAAGAAGAAATCGATTATAATACTTCTAACATGATCGTGAGTAAATGGAGAGGAGCACCGACTATGTTTACCCGATTAAGTAATAACATTTTTTTATTTATAATTGGCTTAAAAACAAGGTAGGTAAGTTAGGTGTAGCAAACAAACAGGTGAATTGAAATAAATTATTCTATGGAAAACACAGATCAACTAAAAGACTATAAGTTTAGTTTTCTATATACATTGGAAGGATTACCCTTTAATCCAGTAATTTTTATACGAAATTTAAAAAGCAGTAATCAAAAATTTGCAAGAACCATTCTAACCTCGAATATTTAAAGGATTACCCAAGAGAGCAGAGTCATAAAGAAGAAGCAAGCAAGGATTACCCATCAATCTAGTAAATTTCAAAATAAATATAAAAAGTTATTTAATAACCCGACTTAACGAAATTAAATAATGCCAAATTAAAGACTAAAATGAAGAATTCAAAATATTAACGAAGTTGTTAACGAAGAATTGCTCTCCATAGAAATTTGTTTTAAATAGACTTTTTTTACATCATTTAGAATATAATTCGTGTAAACGTTCTTTTGGAAAAGAGTGGGCACTGGTTTAACGAAACAAATGCTAAAACGCTATGAATGCGAATACTGGTATAATACAGCCTCGCGAGGGCCCCTACCAGAGATTGTAAACAGTCAATGTCAAGGTCAGGACTTAGTCCTGCGGCCGAAACCCCTCTTTCTCCCTCTACATCACGTGTGAGTTGTGTTGTTGCTGTGATGTCTCCTGCAATTTTTTATATATAAAATCATCGAAGTGCAATCTGTAATGGAATCTGAAGGATCTTTTCCTTTATTATGCAAAAAAGTACCAATTACATCTGGTATTAATTATATCATTCTTAATAGATAGGTACACGATCAATATTTTTACAACTATGCGATTATCTATGATAAATTTACTGAAGCAAAAAGCCAAGAAAGTATTAACTATAGTATTGATATTATGACAGGACAAAGTGTCGAAACTAAAACTATCACAGATGCAATAATAATAACTATAGCAAAATACGTTAAAAACACAGTATTCTTATTAGCAAGTCGAAACTAGTAGAAACGCTCCTTTCAATAACTTTTTTTTTTATTTTTAATTATAGAAACGGTGTCGCCGAGTTTCTCTACTTCTTTTATGATAATAATCCTTCATGTTATTCTAGGGATTATTTCGATAGCTAAGTTCCTTCACCAGGTGTTAACCTACCCATCCTTTTTAAACTCTTTAATTACCAGGTAGTTAAATTTGATCTTGATGACATATCTAATTTTTGAATTATACACGAATATATTTACTAATAATTTAGTTAGTAAGGAAATAACAATCTAAAGTTATAGATGGAAGTGGCGTTTATGTTGTTTGAAAAAGGCAAGAAACTGCTTTGATGGATAGTTTTAAGTTTATGTCATGGTTTCAGGTATCGTTAGGTGGAGATGTGTAATACAATCGTGTTCCGAAAAGTGTATACCAGGAGTTTAGAGAATAATGAAGTAATAGAAAGTTTACTTATTTACAAACATGAAAAGGAGAAAAATGTAAACAGACAAGCAATAAGCAACTCTTTAAAGAGTAAAGCTACTAAAAATTTAAATGAAAAACCTGCAAAACTTCTCGATGCAGAACTTAGAAATAGAGTTTGAAGGCAGTCTATGATATCGATTAATTCAGAAAAAATATGTATTCTACCATAAGAAACATTCTTCCGCCTTTGCCTAAAAGTCAAGGAGATATTTTTCGGGGTTCCAAAGTTTCATTGCGATACAAGTCGTGTAGGTACAGTTAATTATTGAAATTAGCAAGTTGGTCGATCCCAAAGATCTGGCTGTTACGAAGTTGGTTTCCCATTGGATCCCTTATTTGCTCACAAAAGAGCCAAAAGCGATTCGCGTCAATTGGTGTCAAAAAACAATAAAATGGTTCAACAAAGAAAGCGATTCCAGTTCCAGTCGTCAGAAGAAGCCTTCGTTTCATTACAATAGCGATTTGAACGTATGCAAAAGTGTATTAATCGTGGTGATACATATTTTGAAAAGCAATAAAGTACTTTAAGTCGGAGACGGACATTTCGTCTCCGGATCATTCCATCTCCGGACGCCCCGTCCCCAGCATTTCGTCCCCGGACATTACGTCTTCCTAATTTATCGTCTCCGGACATTTTGTCCCCGTTCATTAAGTTTTGGTGGTCGATACAACTTTACGGGTGCATATCGACTGTTGTTGAGGTCAACATGACCCCTTAGGATTAGCGTGGTCATCTAATCACACGGTCCAACTGCCGTCCAAGGATTGGGCACAATGGTTCCTTGAATTGGGTGTTGGATTTTTAAACGATCGCTTAATGCTCCAATGACATGAGTTAAGTACTTATGTAAGTAAAATGGTTCCTTAAATTGGGTAATGGATTTTTAAACGATCGCTTAATGCCCCAATGACCTGAGTTAAGTACTTAAGTACAATGGTTCCTTTGTAATCGTAATAAATGCCGTTTTTTAAGTTTCATTTTTATTATTTTTAATTGTAAATAAATGTACGATATTGGGGGCGAAATGACCGGAGACGAAATGAGCGGGGGACGATTTTGCCAAGGACGGAATATCCGGGGACGAAATATACAGAGACGAAACGCTGTATGCAAAACTAAAAAGACAACACACGTATTAATCTTTACAATAAACATATTTTCTTCTAATAATTTTCATGTTTGCATTTAAATTAATCTAAATGAAGTCGTATACAAAACTGGAAAATTATGATATATAACTGGTGACCCTCATTTTAAATAGTTCTACGCTTTTGTTGAAATATAAACTATGCAATCAATTACAAACAACTGCAAGTATGTAAAGGTATAATTTAAAATATGTTAAAAAAATTATTGTCATTGAATTTATTGAAATTGAAACTAATAATCAGGTTTCTTGTTCACAATCAACTGTTATTTGAGTGAAAATAGTATTACAGTTAGATAGTTTGTTTGTGTTTTACACAATGTGTTTATGATGTAATTATTAATGTTGCTGAGTATTTAGCGTTTCTATATGAACTGGTGACTCGACTGGAATAGAAATGATTTAAGCAAACTTTTATAATTTATTCAAATGGTTAACACTCACTTGCTTAAAAAACGATCGTAAAGTATATCATAGCTTTGATTTAAGTAAATCTAATAAAAAAATCTTGTAACAATATTTAACAATTTAACATTTATAGGTTTTGTATACAATGTTTGGTATATCTTTCAAATACTGTGATCAGAGAAAAGTGAGGTCTTTGAAATATATCTTTAAGTATTAAAGATGAAATATCAAAAATGTATCTTGTTTGTTGAAGCTGCTGAACTGTTTGGTCACACAGTGAGATTAATGTCCTTTCAAGAATTCCACAGAGATCTCATCTTGGTCCCTTTATATTTGTACTTGGTGTGGGATCTGAATGGGTTCTCACATTGGTCAGATATTAACTGCAAAAAATGGTGTATTTGATTTTTCTTATTCTGTTGGTGGTAGTATTCTGACAAGGTGTGACTCTATTAAGGATCTGAGAGTTGTATTGGACTCAAAGATGAATTTTCGTGAACATGTAACTTATGTAAACTATTATTTTTGAGATAACTCTCAACGTATTTTTGAAATTTAGAAATTAAACAAACAAGAAATTATTAAACTGACATTAAGGAGAAATTGAAAAAATGTCACATCCAGTGGGACTCGAACCCACCATCACTGCCTTATACGCAGGCACGCTTTAACCACTTAAGCTATTGGATGATCAAGTGGTTAGGAAGCGAAACGTTATAATGAATTCAAATCCCATCAGATATGACATTCACTCACTTCCTCCTTAAGCACATATTACATGACGTTAATGAGAGAGAAGTTTTGTCAAATCGACAATTGATACTTCAAACTCTAAGTCACTTTATTTGTGCCCTGTCTTATATTTTTATTCGGTTAGGAGACCGGAACCATTTCAATTTCTCCTTAATGTCAGTTTAATAATTTCTTGTTTGTTTAATTTCTAAATTTCAAAAATACGTTGAGAGTTATCTCAAAAATAATAGTTTACTAAAAATCAATGGTTCCGGTCTCCTAACCGAATAAAAATATAAGACAGGGCACAAATAAAGTGACTTAGAGTTTGAAGTATCAATTGTCGATTTGACAAAACTTCTCTCTCATTAACGTCATGTAATATGTGCTTAAGGAGGAAGTGAGTGAATGTCATATCTGATGGGATTTGAATTCATTATAACGTTTCGCTTCCTAACCACTTGATCATCCAATAGCTTAAGTGGTTAAAGCGTGCCTGCGTATAAGACAGTGATGGTGGGTTCGAGTCCCACTGGATGTGACATTTTTTCAATTTATCCTTAATGTCAGTTTAATAATTTCTTGTTTGTTTAATTTCTAAATGTAACTTATGTTTTAAACAAGGGATTAGAGAAAGATCTATCACCGAGAGTCTTGTCTTCTCTGTAGTGTTCACTTGTTAGTTCTGGCCTGGAGTACAGTACACCTTTTTATGAATGTCACATTAAGTCTTTGGAAAGTGTACAGAAGGGGTTTGCTTGTTGGGTCTATTACCGTAATAAGTGGAATGGTGTCGAGTTAAGTTTTGATTTTGTTTTAAATGAACTTCATAAGTTGAGACTCCATCGTCGTTTGATTTATGTTTCTTGTATAAACTTTTGAATGGTCTTGTTTATTCTTTTGAATTTTTTGTTATTGTATTATTTAATATTTTGTACAAGGAAATATGAACCATTTTACATTTATTATCATTTTTGTGAATACAATTACTATTGCCTATAATACTTACCACCCCAAATTACCCCAAGGAGGACCCCATTTTACCAGCAACATGGAGCAAGACGCCTTTCATTGATTTTAATTTTTTTTTCTAAAATATATTTCCACCTTCTCCCGTAATTTGCTTTAATTTTTAAATAGCAATCATATCTTTTTACTTTTAACTTTTGTCTTAACTTTTCCATTAGATTGTACAAATTATTACAAAAAGTACCGTTAAATATTTATCTCAAAAAATCGATGATGTTATTACTATTTTTAATATTACATGTATCGTTAGCTACAAAGTAGGTACATCTAATTAAAAAGTATTACTTGTCTTATAGAATAATTAAATTATCATTAAAATAACACGTTATAATCACGCTTTTAATGAATCCAAAGAAAGAATTTCAATGATATCATAAATTATATAATTTTCTATAAATTGTAAATGTAATTCTAGCATACCTATGTTAAAAAATAATCAGGCATAACGGGAATGTATTTAAATATCTTAAAACATGGAGAATACATAAGATCATATAAATTAATCATTTTTAAAATATCGCAGAAGAAAATCTGTAGCATTTTTAAAAGAAAAGTGTAGTTAGAATGGTCTACGTGATAAAATGACCGTATTACTTATATCTTAGCTATGAGAATTTTTTTGAAGTACTTACGTAGTGTCTAACAAATATCCCTTTTTTTATTCACGTGCGTTCGTATGAATCTATTTAAGAAACACTCTATGCAAATCCCGCTTACTTGGGGTTTGGCTTTCGCAAGGAACCTTTCGTCAAAATGTATGAAGTTTCCCGTTTTTTTCTTTTTTCTAAAACTTACGAAGTTATTAAGTGTTTCTAATGTCTAGTTTCGTTTCTTACTATTGAAGGTCTTATTTGAAGATATCCAGATAGTTATATCTATAAGAATTCTTTCAAATATCTGGTTATTTTGACTGGAGATTATTCAGATTATCGTATTTCGTTACCTGGTGTTTTATTCGCAAACTACCTGTTAATCAAGACTAGAAAATAGTCTAAATTTAACTTTATATTACCGTATTACCGAGAGAATAAAGCGATCTGATCTTCACCTTATCTTTGAAACACTAGAAAGCCAGCGTAAGAGATATTGCAAGAATGGTTGAGCAGCAGTAACATCAAATTTGACAAAAAATGACAAAAAAACAGTTATACTATAATTTAACAATACAAAACTAACGATAAGACATATGTAGTAGATGAAAATCGAAAAAAGATAATACTAGTTGGAATAGGATATAAAAAAGTAGAAAAGAATATAAGAAACATTATGTTCAGAAGTGGAGCAACAACTTCAGTAAAATTCTTCTCATGTTAGTTATAGTTATATGCTTCACGCAGTTTTTTTTTATCCTATACCATTTTGTAAGCAGTCCTCTTTTTACTTGATCTTGTAGGTACTAGAAATTCTTTTATGTTACATTTGTTATTGATCCAACGGAATTATACTAAAATAGTTTTAAAACATTTTTATATGGATAAAATTTATAAACAAACCGTGTCGGTTCCCAAAGAAAAATCCTCCACGCTGATTTTTTCTTTATCTCTAACTAACCACAATAAAAATGTAACCGTTAGAGTTTCATAAAGCTGGTAATTTTCAATAGTTCCATTCGATCAAAGACCTTCTGATATTCTCATCAGTTGCACTCGTGTGTGAAATACCTAGTTCATAAATATAATAAAGAGCAAGTTCTTTTATTCCTCTTCTGATTATCAGGTAATGTATGGCATTAAGCAATTATATAGCATCCAAGCTAGCCATATGTAACTTAACTGTTAACTTCTCACAATAAGTATCTGCGTTCAATGGAAAAAATGTTAATGTTAGACCTATTTATAGTTCATACTTATACTAAGTATTCAATAACATATGGCGTAAAAATCGAATACTTTAAATCAGTGTAATTTGGTTTCTGTATACCATCCTAATGGTAAATAAAAATCGCTACAATGCTAATGTTTCAAGCGTTAAATTTATTGTTTTTTTTTATTTTTATTCATTCTTAGTTAATCCATTAGTTCACCTTGAATAAGTTGTTACTATATAAGTGCCAATGGAACCGATCATTGAACTTTGCTGAATTTTATAGAATGAATTGATTTTTTTTATATCTGGAAGTGTTAACCATTAGCAATAGGATTTGAATTTTTTTGTTCTTAAAATTAAACTGAAATTTACTCTAGACTTGAATTGGATTATAACTCATAAACCACAGTATGGATATTTCAATTTTTTATTTTATTTAGCAGACATTTTCTATTGTACAATTAGATTACTAAAAACAAATGACTGATTTGTGATAAATATGATAAACAGCGCATCTTCTAAGAACATGCGCTATTTATCATATTTAAAAAAATTCTCAGATAGCGTCTCCTTCCAAAATTATGAAAAACTGTACAGGAAAACTTATATTAAAACTATCAAAGCTGTCAAGGATATGTATTACAATAGAAGATTGGGAAATGCGGGTAACATTGCTAAAGAAACTTGGTCTATTGTAAATGAATTAAGGGACCGGGCCTCTTTATCTAACAAAATTCCTACTTCTCCAGAGAACTTAAACAACTTCTTTGTTAATGTAGCAAAGAACTTAGTGAGCTCCATAACTCCTTCCCACGATCCTTTTTCTTATCTCAGAAACAAAAATTTACACAGTTTTTTCATTTCACCTGTATCACTGGCCGAGCTTCGTAACACAATTAATGAGATTAAAAACAAATCATCTGCTGGAACGGATGGGCTTACTCTGAAAATGTTTTCAAATCTACCGGTAAACACCCTAAGCCATCTGACTAACTTGATTAACAAGTCACTTCAACTTGGAGTCTTTCCAAGCTGCCTTAAGACTGCGATAATTATTCCTTTGCACAAAGGAGGTGATAAAATTCAAGCTTCGAACTATCGCTCAATAGCACTTCTCCCCACGTTGTCGAAGATTATTGAAAGATTGGTTAAAAAAAGATTGCTATCTTTTCTTTGCAAGTATAAAATACTAACTCCTCAACAGTTTGGTTTCTTGAGCAATAAATCTACCAATGATGCTATGTTCTCGCTCTTTGACAATGTTTACTCCAGTCTTAACACTCAGAACTCTACAGCAACAATCTTCTGCGACTTCTCTAAGGCCTTTGATTGTGTAAACCGCAACATCTTAATTCACAAATTACAACACTATGGGATTAGAGGAATACCACTCGAGTGGTTTAAATCTTATCTTACCTACAGAAGTCAGATGGTAAGGGTTGATGAGAGAACATCCTCCTGTAAGCCAATTGACTGTGGGGTGCCTCAAGGTTCAGTTCTTGGTCCTAACTTATTTCTGCTTTTTATTAATAATATTGCCTACCTAAATATTAGTGGTAAACTGTGCCTCTTCGCTGAGGATACTAGTTTTACCTTGAGCCACCCGGATAGTACATCCCTTTATAGTATCTTATCTCGTGACTTAGTCACTATTAAATCGTGGTGCGATTCTAACCTTCTGTGCCTCAATCTCTCTAAAACTAAAATCTTATCATATAAAGGTACATACTTAATAACAATAGTGTGGAAATCGTTGATTCTGTAAAGTTCCTGGGTCTCATTGTTGACAGCTCGTTAAAATGGGATTTGCACATCAATGCATTGTCAAAAAATTAAGTTCTGCGCTAAGATCAGTTTCCAAGGAATTAAACTTGTCAACAGCTCGAACAGTCTATTACGCCCTTTTTGAGTCGCATCTCCGTTACGCCATTCTATTCTGGGGCACGTGTTGTGCGACTCAATTTGACCGTATTTTCAAACTTCAAAAGAGAGCTATCCGTTACATGTTAAGATTAAATAATAGAACTCATTGTGGGGAATACTTAAAAAAATATCAAATTTTAACTCTTCCTTCTTTATTCATTTTTGAATCCGTTTGCTTAGTCCGCAAGCAGTGCAAGCACTCGTTAGCGAATCCTGAAACGCCTTCCCACAACTATCCACTTAGAAACAGGGAGCTTGATCTTTGTTTACCAATCCCACGATCAGAGTTAATCAAAAACTCTATATTGTATAATGCAAAAAAGATGCACAATCGTCTGCCTTTCAATATCAAATCTATTACACTCTTTCCCGCATTCCGTAGAGCTTTGAAGGCACACTTATTGGAGAGATCTTAGTACACAGTAAATGAATTTTTCATATTATGATTTTATACTTCTAAATACACACTAATTTACTACTTCAAGGAACTTTTTCTTTTTTCCTTTTCTTCTTCTTTCTCTTTTTTTAATGACTTTCAATTTCTTTATTTGTATAAATATTTTTTTTTGTATTTTGTTTATGTGATATGTTAGATTTTAAGGTTTTTGTACTTTTTTGTATGTTTTTTAGCTTTGTCGACAAATTGTCAAATTTCTGACAATAAAGCATTATTATTATTATTATTATATTTAATAGTATATTATTTAACGAGCGTATAATGGTAGCTATTATTCACGAAGATGAAGTTTACAACACGAGCCACAGGCGAGTGTTGTAAATCATCTGAGTGAATAATAGCCATTATACACGAATAGAATACTATACTTTGTCCACGACACAATTCCTATAATCACAACTTTAAAATTCTAAATTTACGCTATAATTAATGTAATTGAAGTTTCAAATGTATATGACTTACACTAACTACGATCTAAATTTAAAGATTAAAGTGTGTAGCTTAGAAGTAGTGGTAAAAGGTAGGTCGATTCTTTATACATGTGTTTTGTTTGTTTACACCATTGACATATAAATACGGATTGAAATGTCAAAGGAAAATATAAAATTTGTCGAATATAAGTTATTCTCTTATAAAGTTTGGACATACGTTCTGTTGTGACGTCATGCAGTGAATAATGAACCATTATTCACTAGTGAATAATAGGTACTATTATTCTTTATGAAGCACTAGTATAATGAACGTTTTGTAGAACAGTCGTGGACAAAATATTTTATATTGTTAGAAATAAATTTCAGGACTGACCATTGAACTTGGCACCCGTTTAGATCTTACATATTTTGTTAAGGCATATATCATAATATTGAACTTGGCTCTCATTTTACATGTATGTTTTTGATGTAATATAAAATGATAAAATATCATAATTAGACTTTATCTCGTTTATGTAGCTACTCGTCTTATCTACTATTGGTCTCTCCATACGTTTACGTTACGACTATATGCAAAACTAAAAAAACAAACCTCATATTATAGTTATCTCATAAAAAAGTAACAAAAGTATATATAAAATAAAATTAAAATGTTTTTTATGTTTATGTGCTTTTTCCAAATACTATAAACGAAAAGGGTAAAAAAAGAAATCATTTAAAGATTTTGTATTCGGTTTAACTACAGCCATAAAAAAATGATAATTTAAAAAATAACGCTCTTTGAAATCGGCCGCCAGGGTTAATCCTATCTTTTTTTACAACTAAAGGAAGCTCATAAATATCTATTGCAGACCTAAAAAAAACTTTTTTGTACGTAAACATATCACATTTCACATGAATATATATATTTCATATACAGAATTTTATTCTTTGAAAAGAACTTTTCAGAAGGATTTTTCTTATCCCCTCTTATTGGATTGAATTTACTTATAATTCTTCATAACTGATTTAAAAAAGGAGAAAGACTTCTTTACTCAACCCACACTGGATTTCTCTGAAAAAAAATATATAATGCATAAACTAAACCCAAAGTAAAAGTTACGAAATATTATATCGGTCCACAAAGTTGGCTTCAAGCTGGTTAGTGGTGATAATAAAATTGTCAATAGACCTTAACGGCATCATAAATGTTATTGGTATATTTTGTATCTATATACCTCTTTTATGATACTAAGGGAATAGTGAAGGAATGTCTGAAGTTATTTTAATAAACCGACAAAAATCAATTTTCTAGTATTATAAACATCTGTAGGTATATTTATAATACTGAAAGAACAAAATTTTGCGAAAATATTATACAGTTCATATTTTCCTCCTTTTGTGTGCGCTATAACTCTTAAATGAGAAATCACAGGACAATGAAATTTAGTATATAGAATCCTCATGTAGTAAAACAGAAAACAAATTGATTTTGGTCCAGATTGGATAATCTTAACGGTAAAATTTTAATGATTTTCGATTTTCCGAAACTAGTGTATATGTCGTAGTCACTTAGCGATTCAGGCACATAGCTATGTGACTGGGCTATTTTAGACACATAGCTATGTGCCCGTCACTTAGAAACGCGCCGAGTATAGATCCATCACATCTCTATGTGACTGATTTTAGTCCGTAGTCACATAGCGATTCCGGCACATAGCTATGTGCGGAGGACAAGTCAGTCACTTAGAGATTTATCAAATTCAAGACCATCGCATCTCTATGTGACTGATTTTAGTCCGTAGTCACATAGCGATTTCAGCACATAGCTATGCGCGGAGAGAAAGTCAGTCACTTAGGATCTACCAAGTTGAGGGCTATTAATTCACAACTAAACAGTAAATTTACCTGAGTACCCATTAAAGGTTGCAATTACTCGGTATCATAAAAAGGATTATCTTTCTCTCAAAATCATCTGGAAATACCAATATTTGTCATTTTTAGTTTAATAATATTTTTGGATTATTATACGATGCATTTATTATATATTTAAATACAATCTGAAAACTGTAAATTAAAAGACAATTCACTCCTCGCTATACTGCCCTCTAAGGCGGGCGTTATGTTAGGCAAAATAGTGTAAGGCGTTAATATACGAGATTTTACATAATAATAATAATAATAATAATTTTATTGATCCTTTACGACATTTACAAATAATGTATAGGACAAGTCAAAAGTACCTAAAAATAAAGTGTACAAACAGTAATAACCTTATTATTTAACCTTTGTTAGGCATTTTCAGATTTAAAAAGCAAGGACCATATTCAAACATATTATTTTATTTTTCATTTTAGTGGCAATAAGATCTCCAATTAATAGAGGAAAATAAACATTTGATGCCACAAAGAACGTATAGAAAATATTTAAATTTATTATATAGGTACTATATTATTATGAAAAAGAAACAAATGGTTCAGTGACCTATTAGAATTATAATAGATACTTAAATACAAAATTTAATTACACAGTCGTACAATTAACAAATATCAGGTGTTAATAACGATTTAATTTGGCATGGCATAAACAGATTTTATAGAAGTGCCAAGCTGCCAAGTTCAATTTTTCTTCTTGAAAGCGCTTGAAATAGTGAATTACCCAATGTTAGGGGAAGGTGGTGAACATTTTACGTAAGGACATTTTGCAACCCGGACAAAGCGAAGTTATAAGATTGTGTTATCCAAATACTTTTTTCCAAAAATGATAACGTTTTTTGTTAAATCATTCGTATACGTCATGCAAAGATTTTTTTTCATAAATATAATATAAATTATTACACAAAATATGTTTAATAATTTTCTATTTCAATTTATTTAAAAGAAAAAAGTATTTCTTAATAAAAAAGTAAGCATTAAAAAATATATAGAAAAAAAATCAATTTTAATTTATAAATGAACTTTTCCGAATCTCTCCAAGTTTCCCCGTGCTATGTGATTGCGGCTAAAATTCAATCACATAGAGATGTAATAGCCCTCAACGTAGATAGATATCAAATAAAAAAGAGTGTGCGTGTAACCTTTACGTGCGATTGAAGTAAAACATGTTGACGTACGTATCGGAAAATAAATATTTAATTACAATTCAATCATATTTATTGCCTATATACTTTACAAAAAAATGAGATGTTATATTTATATTATTCATTAGAAATAGGAATTTGAAAGTTATCATTATTTTTTTTATATATGAAATAATAGGTTTATGACAACTAAAATGTGAAACATAGATTTTACTCTCTAAATACCATTAATGTATTTGAAACCGTTTGAAAATTTCATAAATAAATTTAGAAAATTTAAGCTCCTCCCATAGCTGAAATTACACAGTTACTTCCATCAGAATCTTCCGTTAGAATCTAACGTTAGAGTTACCCCTAGTCGCGCCTAAAGAAGTTTTGCTTCAATAATAGGTCAACAATATTAAAAATATACACACATTACGTTTAGAATGTGTGATTTTGTAGCTGTATCTACCTTATTGTAATACAACACAACACAATAGCCTTCGATAGTTAGATAACCATTTCATTTTGTAGCATTTTATAGCATATTGCATAAGATTTAAAATCCTGAGTTAAGTTTGTTTCCTTCACGTATACGAAGGATCTGTTATTGCTGGTAAAAGATCAGCTATCCTGACTAGTGGTTTTATGGCCTTTATGGCTACCTAACCAAACCTAAAATAAGTATAAGAAAGTGTTAAAACATTTCGAATATTATTATTTTATGAACAAAAACGTGCAACATGCTTCTTTACTTAACGTAAAGCTTCCGTATAAACAATTATTTAATATCATAATATGTATGTATGTATATAAACTTACTTAATCAAATCATAATGAATGTCGCTGTCTCATCATTTTTTCATTTTTGTCATTTTTCTTCAAATCTTTCTGGCGCTTATAATATGCCCTTTGACGTTCACCATTTCTTTTTCTTTTTAGCTCTTTAAGTCTATAAAACGAAAATAGCTAGGTATAAATAATAGGTATAAATAATTAGGTATAAATAGTGTAATTACACACCAAAAATAGAATGTATGCATATAGAGTACTCACTATTTTCATTCAATATTTTTTCATCACTTTCTTCATTAATAAATCCACTTTGTTTATTCATATTTAATACAAACACTTTATACACAAAAAACTATTTACGAGCAATGTATTTTGGTTAACAAGATGACAAGGTGTCAATTCATAGAATTACAGATTTAATTTTATTTAATATAGTAGGCAGAATCGCATGAGCGCCGCCTGGATTATTTTCAGGGAGGTGCATCTGCATCTACACACTATTATGATCTAATATATATAGAATGTAGAATGATTTGGACAGCAACCGCGACGCCTTTAGTTTTTATTCAAACAATAATTTAATAAAAAAATTAAAAAAATATATAATTTTCTGGTAAATTCAGGTATTTTCTTTCATAGCAGGGGGGTGCAAGCGCACCCTCTTGCACCCTGCTGCCGGCGCCCATGCAGAATCGTGTTAGGTATTTTGTATTAGGTTTTGTTTCCGGTTTCTGTTATTGGAATGACGTCACGTCCGTTAGAATAACTTTTTTACTCCTAGTCTCGCTAAAGAAGTTTTACTTCAATAAAATTTTATTATTTCTTTGATATCTATTGATAACACGATTTATTAAATACGACAATGTTACAGTTTTCTATAATAATACTCAACGTAGATCCTAAGTGACTGACTTTCTCTCCGCGCATAGCTATGTGCTGAAATCGCTATGTGACTACGGACTAAAATCAGTCACATAGAGATGCGATTGTCTTGAATTTGATAAATCTCTAAGTGACTGACTTGTCCTCCGCACATAGCTATGTGCCGGAATCGCTATGTGACTACGGACTAAAATCAGTCACATAGAGATGTGATGGATCTATACTCGGCGCGTTTCTAAGTGACGGGCACATAGCTATGTGCCTAAAATAGCCCAGTCACATAGCTATGTGACTGAATCGCCAAGTGACTACGACATATATAATGCATTGTATAAATTCGATAATACTTTCTTATTTCTTACTTTAACTTTGTTCGTTTTCCCTAATATTGTAACCGTTCCTAAAGAAACATCGCTTTAAAAATGATTAAAACAAAATAACTTTAATTTTTTATAACTATAATTATAAGTCCACGTAGTTGTTTGTAAATTGATGTATGCGTTCACATTTTTCTCTTACCGACTTAACTGGGTATATGCCATAAAACACTTATTCCCTGAAGCTCTTTTTACATTTATTTCATCCGCAAAACGATATAAGAAGTTTAGCTTGAAAAAAACATTAAACTAAAAAATTTAAATTAAAAATAGGAAAAACTATTATCTAATTAAAATTGTTTTAAAAAACATAAAAGAAAATAATAATTATTCCAAAATTGAAAAGATAAAATTAATTAAAAAATAAAATAAAATAAAAACGATAGGTACTTTATACAATATAAAATTAACTAAGTTTTTCATACAAAATTACAGTAATAATTTAATCCAGAAATATACGTAACTACTAGTTTTCTCAATTTTATCATCAATCAAGAGATATTAGAGAAGCAACGAAGTATTTAGATTATAATTTGCGATTCAGAACATCGCAAGGTTAGGTGGGCGAGCCATAACAAGCAATGGCAAACAACTATGTTGAAAAGCAGGCAAACAAAAAGTAAACATTCAATAATTAAAATATTTCGCTTAGAAGTACGGTTACCAGCATGCAAAACTATTATGTTGTAATATTACGGCCAAGTGCACTCTGTTGCCACATCGTTACACGTAGACACGATCTTCTACCAGGAGTGATTAAAAAAAAAGTGTCTGTGAATATATTGTAGCAATCTTAAATGGTTTATGATTTAAAATAGTTGTAAAAAAAATAAAATACGAGGTCAAAGGGGAAATTAAGAGACCACAATTACATGAAATGACCAATACAATATAATTTTATCTCGCACCTATTTTCTTAATAAATGATTAACCAAGTAAAGGTTACACGTGAAACAGGTATTAATGGGAGGTACCATATATAAACACAAATTTTAAAAATCGTTTCTACGAATACAAGGATATAAGGAATAATTGGTTTACAGAAGTGTGATGTTGGAGAGTTTTGTGTATTGAGTTTAAGGACCCTGCTATAGGACTTAGTATCCTTTTCAAGGAGTGGATGGTAGAGTTTGGATGGTGTATCAGTCATCGGTGCCATTTGGTGTTCGCTTTCTGATTTTCTGATTGTTTCGATGTTTCCTGGTTCTTAGTCCTTGGAACGTGCCTAAACTGTAAAAAAAATCGTTTTGATTTGAGTGTGTACTCCCAAGTGGTGCAATGTGGGTTTGAGAGATTGACGCTGTGGCGTGAGGCCACTTAAACCGCAGAATCCTTCATTAAGGACTCATTTTTTTGTATCCTCTTTGTTGTATCGTCTGAATTTGAGAAGAAAGAGAAAGGACTTTTGTATTTTGGTAGTAGAGTTCCGAAAATGTGGTGTAGGTTTTTTAGCTTTGCGGATTAAAGGCTTTCTCTATGACAAGAAGCGAATGGAGAAGTCTCTGAGGAAAAGCAGAGTATGGCAAGACCTTATAATCGACAAAAGGTCAAATAAAAGTTTTGTAGGTATGAAGGAGGGTTTTGGAGTAGCATCTTCCCAGTCTATCTCCCAGAGAACCTAGGAGGGACACATATATTAACTTTTTAAGACATTTGATTGTTAAAAGAAGGTTTAAGATTCTTCATCTGAGGTATCTGAATTTGTAGAATCTATGAACTGTAATGAATATAAAAAAGCAAAAGTAAAATACACTTTATTTACTTGATAACCACCATTAAATTTTGTTAATATAACAAATTTTGAACTCTGTGTTGTTTATAATAGATATAATTAATATATTGTTATACTTAATTCAATTTATATAATAAGTTTCATATGAATTTTAAATCATTTTCCTCTTTCAAACCGAAAAATAGTTTAATACAAATTTCCTGCAATGCATAGTAATATTGCCTGATCCTTGTATAAAAAACACGGATAACGTAAGCGTAAATTGAGCAACATTGTGCGGACCGTGATCTTGGCATTCTTAGCACAGACGAAGAACAATCCAAGTCTACCACATTCTGAGTGTTTTACACTTGGCGCTAGTGATAAAAACAACTTTTGATATATTTATGTATAGATTTACATTACTTTATATAATTCTAAATTAAAATAATAAAAAAATTAGAATAAGTGTCGTATGTTATTTTCGGTTAGAAGTTTTAAATATAAACTTAAGTAAAAGCGTGTTTATAAAACATTTATAAATTATTATATAATTGACAACGGTAAAACACAATGATCCAAAATAATTACTTCAAAAATTTCTATCTAAAGGAATTAATAGCACTCGTGGAGTTAAATTTTATTTTTAGTTGAAATCAGTTGAAATATTTTATGTTTTTCCACACAACTAAAGATTTAAATTATATCGAACTGTTAGCAAATGACACATCCAAGTTCAAATATATATACATACAGCCTTCTGCTACTATATATATTTGAATATTTTCACAAAAATATCGGCATGAATAATCTAATTGTATATAATAATTACACCAGTATTGGTGTGTCTTCAACTAATTTTATGCTTTTTCTTTAAAACAGCGATGTCTTTTTGTCTATAAATATTAGGCGCGCCAAAAGCAGCTTTGATTTCAAAGACTTTTCATACATATAAAATTCATTTAATTATTAATAACTTAATTTAAATTTAGATTGTTATTTTTTTAAACAATTAAGCATAAATTACCACAATTTTTAAGAAATAATTATATATTTAAGCAGAGTACACAATACACACATATTATATACTGGAGACCCTATGATAGGTTAGGAGCGAAACCCATTCATTTGGATGTATTTACATTTACACAGTTGTAAGTTTTTATAGATTTAAAAATTATTATTGCATGGAAAAAAAAGGTCTTAAAGTATTTTGCTAATTATAAGAAAATAAATATCACGATTTACCAAAGACAATTAGTTACTAATTTACATTTCATAAAGTAGTAAAATCAAGAATTATAAAAATCGTTTTATATAAACAACATAATAAAACATTATATAAGAAAATTAATTGTTTAATTATTGATAATCTATGTAATTGTTGTAACTGTATTGAAAATGAATTATTAAGGCCAATACAAAGTCAAATGTATAAAAGCTAGAAACTTTTACTTAAGATAAGTTTTTTTGGCATCCACTTAAAACAAATCATACCATGGAGGAAATAAATTAGGATTAAAAAGTTGCTGCTGATTATGAAGCAAGCACTACGAAAACGGATATTGGGAGTTTTAAAGTAGGAAAAGGGAAAAGCAAATTAATTTTTAACACAAAATTTTCTAGTTAATTTCAAACTATACATTTATAAGCGGAAGTATAAATAAGAATATATTAAAACGCAACCATTAGTTTTTAATATATTTAAGTTTTCGTTTAATTTCCAAAACCTATCTGGCAACCATAGATCAACATAATTTAAAATAGCAACTAGCGAACAATCTATTTGGTATAATTTTTTTTTAATACTTTAAATTTTAATTAAAGTATTTCTGCATATCCAAAATTACAAGCAACAGCCTGAATATAATAATAAAAATAAGAAAGAATCTCCCTAATTATATTAATCGGTAAAGGATACCTTATCCTGTGGCAAAAAAGGGAACATATAGGTATTAAGTTCCTTACTTTGTAGGTACATGTTTGGTTATTTCTTTGTGAGATAACAGTTAAGTGTTTTGTACTTCCTGTTAAGTGTTTTAGTCAATGTATATATTTTACTTTAACCAACATACTAACTTTGTGTAGTTTTCTATATAAATCAAAACTCTAAACATTTTTATCCCTATATGGTTATTTCAAATAATTAATATGTCAGGATATGTATATCAATTAAATTTATGAGTAATTTCAAAATAAATTTTATCATAAAAACAAAGAAAAGGATACTTAAACAAAAATATAATATTAAAGTATCACATACCTGTTTAGTAAAATGTCATTTAATCAAAAAGGGTAGGTACGTAACATTATCATGCCACACCAAACCTGTATCAAATTTCTGACTAGTTCATCAAAGGCGCATACCGATACCACTTTTTTTATTTAGCTTATGACTTGTTCTTCTGGTTCGATCTCGATTTAATTCCATAAAAAATAGGGATAAGTATATTGTCAAGGAAAAAGACTTGTAATAATAGAGTACAACATCGTTTAAGAATATATAATTGTGTATATATAGTTTCATTATGGTCATTTGCTTATTAAAAATATATCAAGAATCTTATTATTATATTTTATTGTTGTTAATAATAAATAATGTATGTATTTTTTATAGAAAGGTACACACAGTGATAGGCATAACTATAGGCAAGGTTATATTGTGTAATATAATTTTGACAGATATGATTTTGTGTTGAATGCTGATTAATTAGTGAAAAATAGAAGACAAAAACTTTATATTGGTTTAATTCTTGTACCAAAAAAGTTCTAGCTTAATATCAAAGTTTTTTGTGTGGTTTCATTTTATTAGCGACATAAACTTGGCATATATTGGATATCAAATTGTGTCAAGAAATACTTAAATAGACATAAAATTTGAAGCGAAAAATATCTAACTAGAGCTAAAGAGAGAAAATACTACTAGTTTTAACAAATCTAGATATAATTCGACTTTTTCAACAAGATATCTACACGAAACAAAATTTTAATTGGTACAATCCTTGGATAGCTCTTCTATCTATTAATAGCAAAACTATGGAAAAATACGTCAATATTGTTTTCACCAACAAAGGTCGACAGCCGATCTGCTAGCATATGTAACTCGTGTCCCGCTTTGGGGAAACTCAAATAGTATCACTAGACATCTCATAACCATTTGATCAAGTGTGGCATGCAGCTCTTTTGAACAAACTGTGTTCATACGGACTCTCGTCAAACCTTTGTAGATGGATATCCAACAGACACGTCCAAGTTGCCGTAGATGGACATTCCTCCAACCTCTACAAGATCAACGCTGGAGTTCCCCAAGGATCGACTCTAGCTCCTACTTTATTCCTATTACACATTCATGATGTTGAAGCCACTAATAACCCGATACACGGTTTTGCAGATGATAGCAACCTACACTGTAGCAAAGCGCACAACCGTACCATATCTCTAGATATTCTGGAAGAGGACAGAAGATCCACAACGGCTTCTCTCAATCAAGATTTGAGAATTGTTGACGAGTGGGGAAGAAAGAATTTTGTTAATTTTAACGATTCCAAGACAAAGACATGTTGCCTATCCAACAAGAGGCAAACATACCACTCATCCATCACAATGAACGATCAGACACTATACCCCGGCCGCTCAAAAGATGGAATTCAAGGATTCTTGATCAGTGAATACGGGCATCTGAACGGCTTAATCTTACGATGTAACATCTTCTAAACTGCAGTAAACGAAGGATAGTTTAGACTGTACTCATACCAAAGATGATATAAACTGTGGGCTGAAATAAGGAGTACATTTGTCTCGTGATCATTCCATCTTTTCGACGGCCAGACTATAGTAGCCAGCGACTCTGGTTGGTATATCGATTACCCAGGACTTACTCTGGAACGAACATATTGCATCCATAGCAACTGCAGAAGGAAAGAAGTTAGGCTTCCTATTTAGAGAACGGAAATATTTCTCTCCATTCAACTTAACTACTCTTTACAAAGCCCAAATATGACCTAATCTTGAATACAGCTCGCATGTATGGCTATCGGCGGCTCTGTCAAGGCTCAGAGTTCTTGATGCAATACAGAGAAGAGAAGTTCGACTAATAAACGACACTAGTATTACCAAAAAACTAGCCTTATTGTCCCACACCGAAGAGCAGTGTCTAATCTTTCCTTGTTCTACCGATACTTAAACGGATTTTGCTCAGAAGAAATCCGTTCTATAATGCCTCCACTCCTTATAACTTGCAGTCCTTTAAATCCAATATTAATAAATTATCTCTTGTGGCCCAATAGATGTTCTTAGTAAATTTGTATTTAGTTTTATACCTACGAGGACATCCTTAAACAAAAAAAAAACAATCCTTGGATTACACAATAAACCTTATCCTTTCTAGTCGAAGTCCTTGTGACACTTGTCGCTTTAAAGTGTTAGCTCATCAAAAATAAAATCAGTTTGTATTCAACCTGTCAGTGTGCACATGTATCATTCTTATACTTCCTCGTAATGTAAAACTGTTATAAAAACTTCTTCAGTTCCAGTTATTGATGTATAGAATAAAATATCAGCATAATTATCTTATGGTCTGTGCAGTTTATAATGTCTTTTTGTTTTCTTATCATACATATGTCGTGTACATGCTGTATGAAAGAAGTGAATAAGGCATTAAGCGTCTCTTCTAGATAACCACCTGTTAGAACGTCTTACAGGTGGTACAATGATAGGTTAGTGCAATGTTGCCGTTTTATTATACCTATGTTATATATTTTTCTTATAATAAAAAAGGCTTTAAAAGTTTTATTATGTAGCATATTATTTTATTTTTTTAATTGAAAATTCTTGTAATTTTAGACCGTATACTCTAACAAAGAAAACGCCGACTGTAATAAACAAAGTTTAACATAAAAATATTTTTATTTTAAACAGCTTCCACATTTTTACTTCTCTAAATTCAACTTTTCCAATAAAAAACAAAATGTGCTATTATCACTATTTTAATTTAAAAATATTTGTGAATAATTATACATGATATGACTTTCTCAGCATACTTTACGTTCATCTAAATAGTAAATTAATCTTAAAATGACTATAAAAGTACCTCAAGTAATACCCTAATAGAACAATACAAATTAAAAATTGCTATAAAGAAGGACATTAGTAAAAAGTAATCCCAAGTAAGTCTTCAGTTTCGAACTTGAGTTTCCAGGATTGGCTTTCAATAAATCGAATAAATGTTAGCCTGTATCACTACGACCTTTACAGATCTATTGTGAACATCCAACATCTTTAGAATAGGATTAGAACACCTTATCTAGCCCTTCCTTCTTGTTGAACCTTTATAACATTGACAGTGGCCTTTCCACGTAACTTGGAGCAGCCAATTTCTTATCCCCCAATACCAGATACAGCGTACTTGCCAGTCCTTCACATTGGCATAGAACATGAAATGCGGTTTCTTCCTCCTTTTGGCAGTATCGACAGATGTCTTCATCTTCCAGTTGATTCATTTGCTTTCTGAGCCGACAATGTTCTGTCAAGAGATTGACAATCATTCTTGCATTGTGATAAGAGCTTTGCAGTAATTTGCAGTAATTTAGAAATTAAACTTTAGCGACTTTACCCATTCAGCGACAGACGTATTAGTGATTATTCAGTGTTTTTGATCATATTTTGATTTTACTCATATCTTATAGAACGCTTACTCAATTCTTCCTACTGTGGAGAATGCATTTTAAACCTGCAATAATGCAATTTTCATTTGTCCCTCAGGTGCTTTATTTCCTATTTTAATTTTGAATAAATCCTGCTAAATAAAGGATTTTTTGTAAAATAAACAATTGAAAGATAAACGAATCAAGAAAACAAACTCAAAAAATTGATATAATTACCTTTGTACGACCATTTGAACAGTATTGTGCACTTTGGTTCACATAAGAGTAACTAACTATTTTTATCTTAATTTATCAATTTAACTTTTTATTAATTTTATGTATTTGAATTTTTCCACATAGGTTTATGCAACCTATAGTTAGTATACCAAAATTTTTAAATATGTAGTTTTACATATGTTTTACTATATTTAATAACAGAAAAAAGTTTTATTTATGTTTACAGATTGTCTAAATAGTTGTTTCCCAGCTGGTATAGGTAGCATTGCTAATTCCAGGATCGCGTCTAAAACAAATCTTTAAAATCCGCAAGTGGTCGAAGTACCATACCAGTACCGCCAACCAAGTATACCAAGCTGGGTACCACAAGCCGGTACCCCCACTACGAAGTCCTTACGCCAATGCCAAGATACAGAGAATAGGTAACCTTTACAGGTTCACCGCGATGGTATAGAGGAGTGCGGTAAGGGGGACACACAACGGTTCACATCGTTGGTTATACCAGCGGTCATCAGTCTTCAAAAGGACCTGGAAGCGTTTGACACGTAATTTTTTTCACAAATTCCTTTTATTACATAAACAATGTATATCGATCCTTGGGAAGGATTAACTGGAATAGACTTAGTGTTGTGATGTGGTATAGTGACTGTTTTGTGGTAGTGTAACCGTTTTTTTTTTGGATATTTTTATTTGTGACTGCAGGCGCAATGCCTAAAATATTTTTGATTAAAAACAGGTTGCACCAGCAACAGTTAAGACTCGAGAATGCTGGTAACGCGAAAAATGATCTTGGAATAGGGGATAATCAACCATTACCGCTGATCGTCCACAAAAAAGACGGTAAGTTAATTTCTCACATGAAACTCAAAAAATAATATTTTTTTTATATTTTTGTCCATATATTTTTGTGTAAAAGAATAAAATAAACAGTACCTACTTAAAAACTTCATTCAATATAATTACCGAAATTCTTGCCAGTACAAAATTTAAGTAATTTTAATCATTCATCAATCATGATACTGTGTAATGGGTAGTAATTATATCATTAAGTCTATCTAAAAAACAATTACGTTTGTTTATCTTCTATTTATAAATTTGTATCCTATTGAGGTATACCTAACTGTTAATATAATTTTCAACCGGCTTTTTCATAACATACGATTACATATTATAGAAAATTGGTTGTAGTTATACGAATTAATTGAAATATCAAGATTATAAAAATGATAACTAACAATTACATTTAAAATTTTTCGTTCTAACAATAAAAAAAATGTAATTCATTAAATTTAACACCGTTTACGTCAGATTGCATTCTTGAAACGCAAATAAAATTTTATTGGAAAAATCTATTACAAATCCATACGATGATCGTAATGGTTTATTATTATCCACAACATAAGTAATACAATTATCTTTATTATAGTTATTTAATAGTAAGAAAAATTTTTTTTATGAAGAAACCGATATTGAGTAAAATAAGTATAGACATTTTTCACAGCTTTTTTAAAGCCAAAGCTTTAGTAATAAAAGCTCAGGAAAACTATAATTTATTATTTAAAAATTGAATTTTAGAAGAATATTTTCAAGGGAAGAATAAGGAGTAAGACAAGTTTATCAGAAGATTCCATCTTAAATGTTTAAGACAACAAATAAGTTGTAGAGGCTTCAATTTAATAGACAAAAACGAGTTTTTCTATATATAAGCATACTCTTAAAAAGTTTTATAAAACGCAATGTTTCTGAAGAAATAAATATTCATTTTAACAGGAAAGCTTCCGGCGAGCTTTAGTTTAAATGAGTTTATCAGTTTTTATTTCCCTCACATTTTCCAGCAACTTTATCCTATTAATCGTTACTACTGTAGAAATACAACATTAAGTAAATATATAATTAAACAAAACCAAGTATAATTAAATAAAATGATTCGTTAAATGATAATTATTTCAAGAAAAAATGATGGGCTATAAAATTATGCTTATAATTACGAATAAACGCGTGCCATAAATCACTTTCCGAAACAAATTAAAACATTTTCAACATTTTTTATTAAATTCAGTACAAAAATTCATAAAACAATAATTTTATACTGTGTCTTATAAATCATAAAAAATAAATATAAATTGCTAATTATAGTCTCAAATTTTAAATTTACTAAAAATCAATTTTGTTACAAAGTAAATTTTAACACTAAAGGAATTTTATTGTATCCTGCAAATAGTGTTAATGTTCACATAACAAAAGAAACGGTATTATGTTTATCCATTAAAAACTGTTATTTGCTTTGCATTCTTAACAAAATCACCATTAATACTAAGTCGCTAATTGAAAATGACCTTCTTAATTTGGAAAGACAATGTCGTTGTGTGTAGGTCTTCGCATGTAAACGAAAACACTTGTTGCTTACACATACACACGTATATGTCGTATATACATACCTGCTATTCTTTTGTTCAGAGTTTACGCTCTTTAAGCACTGAAAAATTTTCATGGGGTGATAGGGAAGGAGACAAATGGGCTATTGTATACCTGCTGCTTTAAAAAGAAGGTTTTGAAATAAGTTTTAGATTACTAGAGATCGAAAGATAAGAAGTTATAAGAATTTGTAATACCCACAGTTCTGGTGAAATTTATTATTGTAGGGTTGATTTTCAGTTTGTATAAACCCATATAATTTTTCGTTCGAGTAGTGAAAATTAAAATTAAATAGTATTACTCCGACAAATTTAATTTTTATCTTCAAAATATAGTCTGATCTTACGGCTCATAGTAAACTTACCTCTCTTTGATTAAAACTATTTTACATTTCTGCATTAAGAAGAGAAAGATTCGCAAATTTGATACGTTCAACAATGATGCCGGTCGGGTTGTCCGAGCGCCTCCTGCACTCCATACCGTCGTACTTCTCACGCGTCGCCTTTAACCGACGTGTTTTCAGCCTAAGCTGAACCCTATTTAATATGATTGATCATATAGATCTGAACCCTATTTTATTTATTACGTGGCTGACATAAATTAACATTACTTCTTTCCTTGTTCATCGATTTAAATGAAAAAGTTAAGTGAGCCAATCACAATATATTTCTGGAAACTGCATCCAAATTGGTTTAGGGATTAACAAACATACATACATACAGACAAACATAAAAAAGTCTTGTTTTGGGTTCTCTTAATGCCACCCATTAGGTTTTTTAAATATATTTCTTATATATAAATAGCGATAAGTTACACTTTAATTACATTTAGTAATTAAGAAAAAAGATTTTTTGGTCCTCCGTCCAGAAACAATTACTTCAAAATCGTCCGGAAAATTGCATTTTCCCGCCTAAGCCGGCAAAGTAGCTTTTAGATTATCTAAAGAGATGGCGCTATGAGTTTAAATATTAAGTCATCAAAAATACATAATGAATAATACAAATTTTAATTTAATTTATTTAAAAACAGCGTATAATATACTAAACTTACCTATAACTGTTTCTAAAGATAAGCAGGATTCTAATTTACATTTAATTTCTCTCACAACTTGTATTATAAAATTTGACATTCATGTCAATTTATGAAAATAGTTCATTGTCTCATCTTTGTATAAACATCTAATATAGTATGTCACAAAGTAAAAAGTTTTTGAACTTGTTGTGTTTGCAACATGTGTTAATTATTAAAACACTAATAACTACTAAACACGTATATTAAGTATCAAACAAGTAATTATACAAATATAAATACTATAATATTAACATCACGTCATACCAGCTGACGGCTGTCTTCTAGTCACTGGTCTTAGTATAGGCAGCACAAAAGGTCAACTGTTGAACATAACAGAACTTTTGAAAACATTAAAAATTAGTCGGACCAAAAAATAGTTACACAACTTTACTCGCTCTTGCAAAATGTCATTTTCCGTCCTTGTGTCACAAATAACTATTAATTATAAGTCAGTTATAATATTGTTTAAAGAACTAAACAATGGTTATTACTTAGCAAAATAACAAATTTAAAATCATATTTCTTTAGTTAAATATCAAACTATAAGTTTCTGTACTTTTCTCTATTTTATTCCATTTAAATTGTAATGGAGATACCAATAGGCAATCAGAACAGTAACCACCAAACAAATTTATTTTAGGTAGAAATACATTTCCTTTCTTACTTTTCCCAGAATTTTACAACTATTATAAAGAAAACATCGTGTAACAATGTTTTGTATGGTTTTTCCGACATTCTTCTAGGTAATGTTTATTAAGTAAAGTGCTACATTTCTATATTTATGTTAAGTTTCATTATAGTGATTTATCGGTAACTTAATTAATGTTAGATATAATTTAAATAAATTTACTCACAATCTGCGCCAATGATTTTTCGCAGAAAATTTAATTGTAGAATTAAACCTACGTTATATTAATCATTTATATCCAATGACTTTAACCTTGGCTTTTAAAGTACATTTACATCAAGAGGAATTGCATTTAACTATTAACCTTTGAAAGTATAAAAACGGTTGCAGTTTAAAAACCAACTAAGTCAGTTGTTTGTATATTAATTACGTGATTCAGGAATTCATAAATTGATTTTAATAATACTGGAAAATTGAACGTAATACATATTAGAAATTGGAATATATTCACTATAGGATCCATTGAGGATATAGTTACTAGTCATTTTAGGACCTCATTTAAAATTATTTTTCTAATACTTAATACTTTTCACATAAACACAACTGTAAGAAAAATTAGATATCAGTATAGTAGTACTTATAGTAGCTCTTCTAGTACTATCTTTCTTTGAAAGTTTAGAATATGGTTATTCTTCAAGTTAGGTAGATCCTGCTCTTCTATTTCGTATGATCTTAGGTATCTGACCCTAAAGTTACGCAAAGAAATGCATTCTAAGAGTATGTGTATTACAGTATCGCCTTCTTCCTTAAAAATCTGTACTTTGCTTCATTTACAAATCCTAGTTTCTTCATATTATATTCTCTTAGCCGGCGGTTCCTGGTTAATATTTTCGGTACAATACTTACTCTTACTGAGGTTGAGACAGCTGAAAGATCTATTATAGTTATAGTTTCCCAGGAGCGTCTTCGCTTGTCTTTAGTTCTTTTAGATCATTCCAGTACTTGACTTTTTCTCTATCCACTTCTTTTCTTAGTTTTGTCTTAAGACTGTACTACTGCTCCTTTTTTGTCAGCTAGTCTGTCCTGGAACCCATAGGAATGTAACAGTTTTTTTTTGTCCCAGTTCATTTAAGTATTCCCAGACCAGAACTGATTGTGTGTGTGAGTTCAGTGCTTTAATGACTGTGTGGCTATCTGACATAATTACAATATCTTATCTACAATAGTTCTAACATACTAGCTTAAATTAACAAGAAAAATTAATTTTCCTATATATCTAATGTAGGGTTAGTATACTAGAATAACTAGAATTCAAATTTTATAACTACCAAGGTGGCACTTTCGTAACAAATTATACTGTCACGTTAAAATATCTACATAGGTGCTATCGTCGAAATAGAAAACCAGTTCATTGTTTATAATTATTATAGATTATATATATTATAAATAAACATACCTTTTAAAATTACTAAATGTATTCTTATCTATTTTCAATGTCTCGACAACAATAACTGTAAATTTTGTTTATTGACAATCTCTAAAATTACGTAATTGTCCGTAAGATATTTAAGTAGGTTTATGTATATATTGACTAAAGGACGACAAAATTGAGGATAAAAATGTAGGCGTTTAAGAAAATTTCAGTTTTATGAGATGTTTAGGAGTAAATGATTGAGTGTTGTTTGATATAATGATGATGAAATTTTTACCATTTTAAACCATATATTACATTTCAATAATTTTAATTTTTAATAACATTATACAGAATGTTCCATCAAACCTCCTCACGTATTAACAAAACAAAATCAAGATTAACTTCACAGCGCCCTATAACTTTCTGCCGAGGGGGAAGACACGGCCGGATATCTGTGTACATTCATTGGAAATCTTTAGGATATCTTTGGATATCATTAGATATCTCTGGATATCTTTAGATATCAGTGGATATCTTTGGATATATTTGGATATCATTGGATATCTTTGGACATTTTTGGATATCTTTACATAAAAAACGAGTTGATGATCTATTACGCATGCTCTGTGTTACCAGTGTTAAGATACGCAACGCAGCTTTGACCGTGGTTTATGAAAACATTCGGTCAGTACATCATTTTAACATCAAAATTTCCAACGAAACACGGTGGGTGAATGAGCGGTAAAATAAAGAAAACCGAGAAGAAAACCGATTGTGAATTAAAAGAAAAGTACAATACAATTATTTATATTCGTTATATGTGCTCTTACTTAAAAGGTAAGTAATATAATATTGTATAAAGATGAATTGTATAATGAGAAATAATTTGTAGTTTCAAATGAAATGGACAGAACAGGAATTGCTTCGGAATCCACTTCCAAATCAGATTTCCACGAACTCTGTGGGAAACTTTTATTTGAATATATCAGTAAAACATTAAAAATCCCCATTCCATTATACTTGCGAAATATTTTGGTATACGCTGGTTATGACAGTTGGCCAATTCCTATGCATATCTCAAATGAAGATATTGTTGAAATCGAAAATTTTGCTAAAGAAACTTTGCATACATTGATAAGTCCAAAAGATGATTTGAAACAATTTTATGTAAATTATTCCGGAGATACATCAAAATTTAAAATATTGCCCGGTCATAAAAAACTACTTTTTTATGCTTCAACTAAACTGAAGGAAGAAAATGAACGAGGTAAGCGATGTTGCGATTTTAAGGGAACTCATAAAGCAACGACGTCCGATAAACCTAATAGCTTTGAGGAAAGTATTCAGAATTGCAGAAAAGCAAAAAATAGTGAAAAGGGACAATATTCAAACGAAAAGAGAATGGAGTTAGAGGAATTAACCAAGCATACTTTAGAAACGCAAAAATCTTTTTTACTGACTCTTTTTGAAAATTCAAGTAAAAAAAAATGATTACCAAAATTATCGGAAATTGATATCAGAGATGAAAATTTCAATTGAGGAAAGAAGTGGTAGATTAAATGGGAAAATAAACTCTGCCATATATCAATTGGATATCTATGGATATTTCTAAAAATCTTGGATATCTTTGGATATCTTTCCTCATAGATATCCAAATTGGATATCTGTGTACATGAAAATTAGGCGTGTCTCCCCCCTCGCTTTCTGCCTATTGTTTGTAACTTTAAATCATCCTAAAAGGCGTTGTTTCCCTATTTCTCCTAAATATGTAATAGGCAGAGCCAGAGTACAAATTGTTTGGCAAACAAGCTCGAAAAGGAACAAGACATACTACGTACGAAGTAAGGTGTCGATTACTTGACTAGGACGCCTCTCGCGGCCAAAATTTTAACTACGAATTTTAAAATAAGTAATTCTGACCATTATAGACACGGTAACAATAGTCTGGTGAAATTATCTATCATACAAAACAATCAGATAGATCGTTACACGTATGTCAACTTTTGTTGCCTGGAATTTGTAAAAAAGATAATAGATTATCTTGTTAAAGTTTAGTTAAATTTTGTGTTCAAAATTTTGTGTTTACTTTAGAATTTAGTTAAATTTTGTCTCTGAAATCCGAAATTAACAAGAATTTTTTTCTGTGGCTTTAGTAAAATCGTCTCCAACTTCACATATTTCTAAACTCATAAAAATTAGTTGTTAATTAAAGAAATTTAACACTGTTTCCTGGAAACATTTTAATAAATACATTTTAAACGATTGTTAATAAGTTTAATTAACCAATTTTAAACACCATTTCGCATAAACTTTTTCGTTTTAGTATCAATTAGGACTATCTGTATATATTTAGATTGAAGTTACAGATAGTATCTATAAAACGAGTAATGTATGTAAAGACAAGAAATATATCAATTAGTATCTGGACGCTACTGTATAAGACTTTCTAGTTGAACTCTTTCGATTTACAAGGAGAGGGAGAGTAAAATAATATGATAATGAAAGCATAGGAAGTCAGTCTCAAGGTACCCTAGCAGCTTTTTTATTTTTATAATGAACGTAGATAGTGACTACCTATTTGCCATTTTATAGTTTACTCACGTTATACCTTATAGACGTTGTTTTTCATTACTTAATTTATTCAACAACGCAAAACAAGATAATAACTAAAATGGTGATGTTACATGAAATTCAGATAAAAAAAATATAATTTCAATTTAGAGAATAGTTTGGTAATAAATTTAAAACAATATTTTTATTGCTTATAACTGTAAGAATATTTAATATCATACAACAGTAGGTATTGGGTCACTTTTGGCCACCCCACACCGATACTCCTTTTTCTTTTGACGTTTTTAAACGTGCCTAATTAGGTATCAAGTTCCTCATATTTTGGGCCATACTACTATTTCATTTTGTGACTTATTTTTAAACATTCAGTATGTATACATTATAACCTGTATCTTATGATATACATTAATAAATATCATAATTGGGACAAATGTTGACTGTTTTCATCTACCAGTATAATATATTGATCATACCCAACACTGTTGAGCATTACAAAATCTCATTCATGTTAAATAATACTAAAACATGAAGAGTGCGTCTCTGCGTTTAGCAAGATCAGAAAGTAGGTCATTGGTCAGATGTCATAATCGGAAAAGGGACAAATTACTTCACGCTCTGCTTGTAATAACAAATTTTTCGTAGATGTGTTATTTAAAAAAGTGATAACGTCATATAACGGATGCACATTGAAAAATCCTTTGTGGGTCATCAACTATTTGAATTTGAGAATGCATTTATCCTTTACACACTGATTTACAACAATATATTTAAATAACACCTATTGTGCATTTAAATTAAAATTATATAAATAGGCAAAGTTGTTACAACTCTAAACTGGTTTCTAGACTAACCTACGAAACGAAGAGAACTCGATTTTTGGCGACATGAAGAAACTATTGAATTTTCTTGCAGAGAATCAGTTACAAAATTCTTCGATTCAGAGTCCATTCTGTACCAAAACCCATAGTCTGGTGTCCAAATAGTTTAGGGTTGTCACAAGAATTCTTATAGGTAAAACGAGTCGTGCGTTGGGTATCTAGAAGTCTTTTCTATGCACGTACCAAACCACGTTTTCGTCACTATTATAGTATTTGTGCAGTACCAATTTAAAACGAACGGCCGACAACCATGTGTGACGCAAAACAGAAGTAACGAATTAATCTCAAATTTCTCGTTAAATTGAAAAAAAACTCCGACTGAGTGCTATTAATTGTTGCAATAGGCCTATGGAGACAATTCTCTATTTCGTGTGCGTGTTTTTGAGTGGTACAAACGCTTCAGTGAGCGCCGAGAAGGTACTGAAGATGACCAGCGCCCAAGTCGTCCTGTCACTGTTTCAACTCCGGAAACAGTGACCAAAATTAACCAAAATGATCATCCGAATAATTGTCGAGGCTGTAAACGCAGATAAAGAAGTCTGTGCAAAGTTAGTGCAAAAAACCTGTCTCCTGACCAAAAGTTCGTACGTCATTAGGTCTGCTCAAATTTTCTTGAAACGTTAAACGAAGATCCCGGCGGATGAAAATCATTATTAATTGCGATGAAACGTGGATTGGATACAATGTTGAATCAAAGCTGCAATCGATGCATTGGAAGACACCTAAATCACCCATAATCATTGCTTTATTCCTGTCCTGGATAAGCCCTTTTCAACTTCTTTTAATCATTTTGATCTGGGTCTTGAACGTTTCTTCTTTCCTCCTAAATTCCATTGTATCATTTCATATGTCACTGCCTCCTTTCCTACTCTCTAAATATGTCCCATCCATCTAACTCTGATCTAATTAATAGTTGAATGGAAATGTAGCTCATAAATAAAATATTAAACCAATACTAAGTTAGTTTTTATATTCGGTTATTGTACTGATGTTGTTGCCAAATACTGCATCCATAATGTATCATTTACTACCATAGTATGTAAATTTTCTGTAGTTTATTCAAAAAACTTAAAGTAATAAATTATAAAATGTTCCAATGGTAGTAACCTTATATGTATTAAAAATGGAATCATTTACCTTTGCAAATAATTTTGTTGTAGGCACGTGCGCATAAATTTGTGTTTATTGTTTGGAGAACTTTGCTCATAAACAAGGAGTAAAATAAATCGTTCAAGTTTTTAAAACAAACTCTAAATGTCTTTAAAAATAGCTGGCGAAGGCATAATAATACTTGGCCTCTAAATTACCCTTATGAGAAAGCTAGCACGCGAAACATTTACAGTTTTATTTTTTAGTATGTAATTTTCTCGCGCAAAAAAAGTTTTTTTCTGCCGCTTTGAACTGCTAAAAGTATTTTTTGAGCTGTTTCAAATTTTTGAGCAAAAAAAAACTGAAGTCGAGGTTAAGAGCTGATAAGGTTATGAAATTGATCGTTGCACCCTCCAAGAAGTTATTCTCAAAATTTCTCTGAGTCTACTTAAATTCTCAGGAGATCTAAGTTGAGTGGAAACCTTTCGAATGCCACAAGTCTTGTTTCGATCAGTCAAGACGTTCAAAAGTTGTAAGAGGTTTACACACATATATACACACACAACACAAGTGCGCACACACATACTTGCGCACACAAGCGCGCACACAGACACACATATACATGCAGACATACGGATCATCGCAGGAATAGTCAGGAGGGCTTTCTAGGACCTCAAAACGTGAGGATTTGGTGAAAACTCGTTTTTCGAAAATCTGGGTGAAACCAATTACGTAAAAATTCCTCCTGCGGAGCGTGCAAGATAAAAACGAACGTAATAAATGATGTCATAAATATTTTGTTTAATTTCTATGAAACATTTTAGCTGATTCTCCACATATAAACTAATACATTAAAAAGTTCATTAGGTACATTGTATCTACCTTGAAATTAAAATTAGCATTTCAAATTTTACGTAAAATGAATCACAAGTTGACATAGATACATGTCTAGTGATTGAAAAAGATGCTATTAGAACGAAATTGTAATAATAAACAATGCTTAATTGATTTTTCATTTTTAGACCTAATTTACAATTTTTGTGTGATAATTCCATACAACATAATTTTTTAATATCTAGTTTTCTAATAGGCCAACCATCATTAGTTGAATTATTAAATTAAATAATCATTAAAATATAATAATGATAATATATTGTATTATGTTCCTGCCTAATATCAACATTAATCAAACATCAACACGCTAGGATCTAGAATCCAAAAAACACGTTTTCGTAATTTTTTACGTAAGTTAACGAAACAATTTCTTTTCACACTCCTTTTTAACCAGAAAAAAGACTCTGCAGGCCATCCTTGCAATTTCCGGTAATTTCAGACACCAAACACGTATTTTTTCTGCTGTTTTGAGCTCCTTGAGCTCAAGAAAGTATTTTTTGTGCTGTTTCAATCTTGTTGAGCTTAAAAAATGGGAATGATTAAAAAGCTATAACATATTAACGCGTTAAGCCTATATTGCAACAAATAAAGAACTGTTTGATAAACCAATATTCAACTTTGAGGATTATACGAGAGGGTTACCCATCTATCTGTGATCTGTTTGTGGTTTCACGTTCATGACATAGCTGATTAATAAATAATCGAATGTTGTAAAGTGCTTTTAACATCTGATCTCACCCTTGAATTAATTTTTATAACCAGAACAACCGTTTTTTGCGTCACATTTAATATTAATAAACCTTCTTCTTAAATGCTACATTTCTGCTGTAAAAAATATCTCCAAAGATAGTCAGATACGACAGAACTCGTATGAGCTTCTCTGGATTCTGAGACCACCTCCTTTAAAGGTCATACACTTCGCTCGAAACAATTCATATTTTTTATGTGAACTGCATTAAACTGATTTTCCTGTCAATTTTATATCTAGCTTATAAGGATATTGGTAGCATTCAATAGATTTTTGTTGGTTTTTTAAGATCGAAACAACTCAAATTAAACTTTTAGTTTCTAAGTAGTGTAATTGAGTAACAAAATAAAGCTCTGAGAGTCTTCGTACCGTCCAACAATTAATGATTTTTTTCTCATTTTCCGTTTCTTCCAATTGCTCGTTTTTTAGATATTTTATCATACTTACTGTGTGTTACTTCTTTTTGGATTTTCAACATTATTCCAGGATTAATTATTCCAGGATTTTGGTCCATTTTCCCGATTTTTAGTAGTTTTTTAAGTAAGTATGTGAACAATTTTTTTTAAAAATCTATTTTAATGCTCATTATTCTATCCGGAAATTAAAAATAATAAATTATAGCCTGTATGTTGCCGAGGACTAATAGCCATATAATAAAAAAAATTATTAAAATCCATGCTGTAGTTTTTGCGTTAAAACCGGACAACAAACAGACTCTTCTAAAGTTATATTCTTCAATTTATTTTTACAAAAATACAACAATATTTCTGTATTAAACTCCCTATACAATAAACTTTAAAAAATGAGACTAATGATTCTGACCTCGCCACGGATTAGCCAACCATACGGATTGCGTGTATTATTGCGGTACCGAAGGTACTTTTTGTTTGATGAATTGAAGGAACCGTATAATATTTCAGTACCCAGGTCCCAGGTATATTTATCGTCGAGAAAAGAGAACATAAAACAGGGCATTGTTCTATGAGAATTACAAGAATATTGGCCTTGGATATATACTAAACGCTTATTTTAGTATAATTTACTTATCTTCAGGTAGTTTATACGATTCGTTGAAATGTGGGTACCGTGTTCAAGGATTTTTTTTGTATATTACTCAGTTACTGAATATTTAACAGCCATGCTGGTGGTAATTGGTCAAGAGTAACGGATTGTTTTATAATTTCAAACAACGGCAACGGTCAGTTTTTGCCGTTGTCGATAAATTTAAAAAATTTATAAATGTTATCTATTATCAAATATGAAAAGAATAATTTTACAAAAAAAAAATTATCTCAACTCTTCACAAAAGCGATACTTCTTTCTTTAACTTCGGGAAGTTATGGTTTCACCCAGAGTTTTCACCAAATCTTAGCGTTTTGAGGTCCTATGAAGCCATCCTGATTATTCCCATATAGAAGATATCCATGAGAAAATTAAGATGGCTAGAGCACATTAGTAGGATGGAGGAAAACCGATTCCCGCACAAAATTGCTTTTAATGAGCTAAAAGATGCAAAACGAGCTCAAACCAAACCGAGGCAAAGATGGTGTGATGTTCTTAAAAAAAAAATTGAAAACGACCAATATGTATACAGAAAACTGGAGCTGCAAATAGAAATGAGTGCAGATGCAGCATTGAAAGGAAAGTCACTGAACAACAAAAAAGAGTGATAGAAACAACCAAAGAAAAGATGCAAAAAAGACATAAGATAGTAAGACAAAAGGAGGGGAAGTGTCCCCTATGTGAATTCAAGCACCAGGGAATCCGCGAGAGACAGTATGTCCTCTCACACCTTACACAGAGACATGGGGCAGGTGCAGCACCGAATGAAGCCGAAAATAATACCACCAGTACAATCTGCAACTAAACAACTAAAAAGTCAGGTTAATAGAGCCACATGCGCCACACTCGAAAGTCAGAACCAGCATAACGTACCTTCCAATCAAAACCTACCTGACGAACATCACCGCAGCAGCAGAAACCAAAAAGTTGCAAGTATGGCCTACGAAGTCCAAGCTCTTTTCGAATTTTTTGTTATCAAATCATTAATTGATTTCTATTTCCCTATATCTATACATTTTTTAACTTTTCTAAAGAATCTTTTATTTGTTATTTTTCTTTGTTAATTGATACATCAAGAAATCAACTTTTTATTGTTTTGGACATAGACACTAACACTATAATTGATTACCATAAACCAAAAACTAAGTGAAACAATAGCCGATTATTTAATAATGGTAAGTAACCAATCAATGTTAATTTCATTGTATTTTCAATCAAACGCAAGGATTATTTCATAGCCGGTATGTGAAACTCGGTGCAAGCCAATTACCCACTGATATTGACCCAGAAACTATGAGATAACTTCTTATATCATTGGAGAGAGTTACTGGTGAAGAATGAAAACTTTCTACACGCATTTTTATTGTGTAATAATTGAAACACACGCATTATTTTGGCCGTGAACTCATGGTCATCGAACTTTTTTATTTGATTTCCATAATTTAAATAGTTGCTTATTGAAATCCATATACCTACACATTTTTCTGTGATTAGATACTCAAATAATTTAAATTTTAAAGCGATTTGTGGAAAAAATATTAATTAGAACTATTTTGAAACATTCTCTAAGATCTGCCTCTCTTTCTCGTTATCTGTTTGATGTTAATTATTTTTTTGTTGATACTTTTGTTGATACTTATTACTATTTTTATTTTATTGTATATTATTTTTTTACGTGATTTTTCGATTTTTGAAATTACACAACAAATTGAAAAAATGTCGCATCGGACAGAACTCGAAACAGCAGCCTTTACCTAAAACCGGTATTAACGCCTCTAACCACTTCCACCACAGATGCGTTAGTGATTAGTTGTCTTTTTGATCATCATCTTTATTCAACTTACGTCACATCTGACACTTCTCACTCCCTCCTTAAGCACGCATGACGTTAATGACAGAGATTATTTGTGAAATCGACAATTGAAACATCAAACTCTAAAGGCGCATTCTCACGAGTGAAGTTTAGCTAACCAATTTTAGTTGATCAAAAAAAGTTGACTGAGAGTGTAGTGAGAACCTGTCGTTCAGTTGAGTTGATCAACTTTGTAGTTATTCAAAAAAAGTTTGTCCTGAAACGTGTGAACTAAAAGCGCGATTTCAAGAGTCAAGTTTAGTTGACCAATTGTAGTTGCCCAACAAAAGTTGACTGAAGAGTGTTGTGAGAACCTGTCGTTCAAAAGAGTTCGACCCGAACAAACTTTTATCGTTTAAGTGGTGAATTTTATACAAGTTGAAGCTTGTCTTGAAACGTTTGAACTTAAGCTCAATTTTTATTGAGTACATTTTTTTTAAAGTGACCTGACTTTTCTTCATTTTATTAACACAGTTCTTCACAAAACAGCACAGCCGCAGTCGACGCCAATTTCACATTAAACTGCTTATTTAGTTTTAACTGAAAAATGTGAACAAAAATGAATGCAAGCTATATTCAGCTTTTATTGATCAACTAAAATTGGCCAATCGTGAGTACACGCCTTAAGTCACTTTCTTTTGTGCTCTTTCTTCGGTAAGGAGACTATGGATTTTTAGTAAACTGATTATTTTGTGATATCTCCGAAATTTTTGAAATTTAGAAATTACACAAAGAAGAAAATGACATTGAGGAGAAATTGAAAAAAATGTTCGACTCCTGCTAAATGCCTAATGCATCTCTGACTGAAGTGGTTGAAGCGTTAAAGGCTATAGGTAAAGGTTGCAGGTTTATTTCTACTTATGCTGCATAGTTACATGTCACAAGAAGCTCGGAAAACAGTAATAAAGATGATTAAATATTTTCTAATGTATAGAATAAGTTAGTAACCCTAAGGAATTTAAAAGCCAGAAATACAGTTTTCAACCGGTTTTAAACATGGGTGGTATGAGAACCTAGATCTGTATATAACGTACCACTTCCAGTCGAACACGTAGGAAAATATATTCCTATAAGGGTGTCTGCTTTGGAATTGTTTAGGTAACAGTGAACCTAAAATTTTCGCAGCGTATGGTACCATTTCTAGAGGTCTGTACGAGGTATATTCTGGATAAGATGGAACAAATGGAAGGTGCGCAAAGCCTAGTTTGAACGTAGTATAAGTCATGTTATTTTTTGGAGTAAAAATTACTGCAAATTGACACGGAAGATGCATAGGTTCTTTGAAGAAAAAAAAATAAAAATCAGAAGATAACAATTTGTATAGTAGTAAAAATTACTGTATGAAAATAGCTAAAGCATGTATATTCTTATGAAATAAAAGCATTCCTGTATAATTTATTAAATAGGTAGTAAGTAACCGTCCTGCTCGATGTGGCACGTAGAGACCTTAAATCGTAAATCGTAAACGTGAAAGTGAGTTTTTTGATCGGTTTTCAAAGTCACATGCATGAAGTACGAGATACCGGTTTGAGCCTTGCAGGTGCCCTCTCTTACGAGCAAAGAATCAAGCAGCCACACTTGGCACTCGGAATAATAATAATCTCTAGCGAGACATCTTCCTGCCCGGCCAGGGTCGGGCCAAGGTTTTCTTTAGTTCTTTCAATGTTAACGGGGTTGGATCAAACAGGGAGTTTCACATAAATTGATTTCAACTTATATTATACTAGCTGACCCGGCCACGCGTTGCTTTGGCTAAGTTTTTTGTTATATTACATTGTAGTAATCTATTTAAGAGAAACAGTAGGAGAACATCAGTCATGGGGATCACCATGCTTGTTTACATAGATGCCATTTGTAAAAAATATGGCGACTTCCATGACAGATTTTTTACTACTGCAACCCCTTAAAATGAAGAGGGAAACGTTAAAGCTGGTATAAAAATTCACTGGATTGATATTAAGCAAAAATCAATACAAAAGAATTTTAAAATTTATTATTAATTTTATTCAAACGCCTGGAGAGATTTGGGAGAATGTGCCTTAGTGTTATAGGATAAGGAGTAGCTTACTAAAGGCACTTCCGGCCAAGTATCCTGCTGAAGGCAGAAAACTAACCAAGGGTAAGATGAACTAAACAACAGGAAACAAACAACAAATATATTAACGAATAAATAAGTAATAAGAATGAGTAATAAACATTAAGAATAGGGAGTCTTACCAAATAAACTACATGGTGGCATGTCACACTTACTCACGAAAATACTTCAAGAGTCACAATGGCCCAGACCGTAGAGTCTGTTTTAGGGACACCCCAAAGGGTGACCCTTACAGACAACCTCAGACTACAAACTCCTGGTGTCTTACCTCAACAACCTGCTTTTAAAGCCAATTCATATTCTACGTGAGAATAAAAATTAAACTATTTAAACACGTGCCGAAATCTAACGTAATGACTTTGACCTGGTAAAATGTAATACATAACAATACAATAAAATATAAACTAATAAATTAATATGTAGGGCAAAACTAACCTATCACCTATGTGACATTACAAAGTAAATAACATGTAACACTTTAACTTATGAATGAGGTAGGACGGCAGATAGTTTTAATCTTTAACAATAATACTTATTATTTTAAATTATAATTACTTTTATTTTCAATTTAATTATTTTTGGTTATCCTGTCTTTAGCTAACACAAACAGATTCGACGGTTTCCCTACACATGAACATGCAACATATAGCTGCCCAGTTTATTAAACTGTATAGTTTCAAAGCACATACCACAACTTTTTATGTTAAAACTTTTCAATAATTAAAACTGAATTTAAGTGTCATCTCAACAATGCACAGCATCCTTGATATTGCAAAAATATTAAGTCATACAACGCTGTGATTGATCATAGAGAGGATTGTTTCCTTGTTAACAAAATCAAGGGTAGTTGGATCTAAAAACTTTCTAAAATAGTTTATTTTATTAACAAAAATTATTAATTAAAATAATAATTACTGTTTTCACATGTAAAAACAAAAAAAAAAAACTTCCCCCTCTGGCGTAATCGATCCCATTACGATAACCCAACCGAAATGTCATAATCAGCCGCTGATCCAAATTAGCTACCAAGACTTTACATGAAGACTTTCAAAATGATATTTAATATAATAACAATTCAATAAACAAATAATTTGCAATAACATAATATTGCGACTATAAATTAAAATGTAAGCTATCCTATCTTTCAAGTTGGATCAAACTGCACACGGTGTGCAAATTTGATTAAAATCGGTTTAGTAGTTTAGGAGTCCATTGCGGACAAACAACGTGACACGTAATTTATATATATTAAGATGTGTCTTGCCACCATTGAAATCTCTATTTGGTTTGTTTAAGATTTTTATCTATTCCATTCATTTATGTCTTATAAAAGACCTTTTCATCAACTCATTGATTTGATTTTCTCTTCACTAATGTATTCATTCATTTATCTAGTTTAACATAAAAATGATACTGAAAATGTAAAATTTTGAATTTCAAGTTTTTAAACTTTTATGATATTACATTGCAAAACAAGCAGCAAAATACAATTTACAAAGAGACCAGGAATTGTTACACTATATAAACATACAAGAAACTATCACCACAAAGATAAGATAATGAAAAATTCTAAAGCAGTAAAAGTTTAAAATATTTAGTATGAAACTAAGTCTAGTCCTATTTGTTTTATCAAATTTTGAAGTAGGTAAACAATTCTTTTGATAGTAACTACTTTAGGGTGCGTATAAAACATTGATAACAAACCAACGAAAATCTAAACAGCTGAAGATGGCATACTAAGAAAAGGAAAATTTTTAAAGAAAACTGTAAATTTTCAAAGGCTGTAAATAAAATGAAAGAATGTGTATTTTTTAATGAAAAATATGAAGCCTAAAAAGCAGGAACTTAATTTTCTTATTACGGATAAATGAATTTAAATATGGGTTTGAACAAGCTAATAATATAAATGTTTAAACAATAAGTCATCAACTGCGATTTGCCAATTAATTCACAGGTACCCAACGCACGATCTCTAAAAAAATATATATTATTAAACCTTTTAACTCTTGTTTCTCCGTACGCATAGTAAATTACATCACGAAAAAGATTTTTTTTAATTCATATGTAGCGACAAGGTTGATTGCAAAAAGCCTTGATCTTCATATTATACCTACCTATTCAATTCATACATACTTACCTACTTTTCAAGTGAATTAATATATCGATATTTCCTTGAGACGAAGCGATAAAATCATCAACTTATCCAGTGACATAACACTTTCAATTCTGCTCAATATTATAGGATCAAAGATTTATGCGAAAATATATTTTGGATCTTGCAAAGTAAACAGGACAAAGAAAAAACATTTTTTTTTTTTTGGCAAATGGAGTTTGTTTTATTTAAAACTAGCTGACCCCGCGGACTTCGTACCGCATATAACGGATGTATTTTTTGGTTTTTTCAAATTTTTACGATTTTATTTTGGGTTCAATTTTTTTCTTTTGATTTTATCGTTTTTATCATATTTTCTCGTAAATTTTCAGCTGTATACTATTTTTTGATTATATTTTGTAATTTATCGATTAAATATATTAGGTAGCAACTGCGGCACCTTACGTCATATGATTTAATTTAGCAAGAATTTGTTGAAATATATGAGATATTATGCAAAATAAACCTTAAGTAAGAATTGCTCGTTTAAATATATGTGATATTAACTGCGCCACCTTACGGTGGCGCCATAGTACTTTATTGAGATGTTACATTCGCACTGTAATAACGTAACAATATTGTCAACATAAGAAATACAGTAATTTTTTCAGACTTAAATGACATTTATCGTTATATTTTGGACAATTCACACAATATCTTTATAAATTATAGCCTATATGTTATTCTGATCTATAAGCTACATTACTGTAAAGTTTCATTAAAATCCGTTAAGTAGTTTTTGCGTGAAAGAGGAACAAACATCCATACATCCATCCAAACAAACTTTCGCCTATATAATATTAGTAGGAGTAGGATAGTACCCTTCAAAGTTAATACATCGATTTGCACGGTCCAAAAGTTTTTCAAATGACGATTTTAACTCATTGACCAGGATGTTCCTCAAAATGATCGTCGATGCCTTTTGGATGGCCTCTACATCTGCGTACTGCTATCGGACTTAAAATAGTCGCACGGTGCCGTTTATGGTTAAAATGCCACTTTTTGACAAAAAATCGGACCCAAGTGTCGATCAATGTGATAATACATTATGGTGCAACGAGCGCCAGGTTCCTTCTTCGCGATATTCTGACCGAACACGACAAATAGGTAAGAGAAAACGCCCTATAACACCAAGATGATACACTTTCGACTGAACCAACATGTTCGTCTTCTTCCACGACTCTTTAAACCATGTAAAGCACTTGTGGACTCGACTACGAGATAAGCAATCATCACCAAAAACTTGCTTCAACAATCGGTAGATGTTTTACCAAGTTTAAAACAGAACTTAATATTGGCTCTTTGTTCGATGTTCATTTTCGAACGATTTTAAAAAGGTACTGTCACTTTGAGAGCGATAACTTGGTGTAAATTGGTTAAATTGTCATGAATGATAGAACATCAATAAAAGATATACCTATTGAACGCTAGCTCCAATAACAAATTGTACTACTAGTATCGTATACTTTGTTAAAAGTCCTGTTTACTTTTCGACAGACCTCGTATTTTGCTTACAATTGAGTTAAATTTTTTTGATTACCTTTTTGCGATTGATTGCAGAAAATAAAAAAAGAATAACATGTCTAAACAAAACAAGTAGAACTGCTAATCACTTCTTTAGAATCTGAAAACGAGTTTAACTTCACTGTTTTTATAATATCGTTATAGTTTTCTCGTTGAGAAGAATTAGATGGAAAACAAAAATGGATATTTTTTTGTTTCTATTAGATTAGATTTCACGTTTTACGATTTTTTTTTTTTTTCGTTTTCCAATTTGTATCATTTTTTCACGTTGCTTTACTTGATTTCTACCAGAGTTATATTTTTGGATTGGAGGAGGCGCTCCTTGTGAATCTATTTAACTTTGGCAAGTAAAACCAACATTTATCAGTCGGTCTTCAATAGTGACTAGAGATACATAACTATACTCGATCCGTTCAAAAGATGGAATTCAAGGACGCGTGATCAGTGACTGGCCGGCGTAATCGTTCGATGCCACGCCTTCTAAACTGAAATAACAAAGGACAGTTTACACTGTACTCATACCAGAGATAATATAAACTGTAGGCATCGAGGGTGGGTACTTTTTTGTTGAGTGGCGTAAATCGAACTTGTGACGTTGGTTGGGGAGAATAATATTCAAAGAGTGCGTGCCGTTCACGTGATCATTCCATCTTTTGAACGGCTCGACTATAGTACTGTACTGATGAGCTCTAATAGAGCGAAACATAGTGTCCGCAGTTTGATTTTGCCCTTGTATGGGCTATATCTGACAGCATGGCACGATATACGTTTGTATCATTTTTCATTCCTATATATAGATGTCTACTTTATTTCTAAGAAATAATATTTATTCAAATGATTCCAGTTGTAAACAAATATATTATAACCAACATGTGTACTTCACGGAATAAGCAATTGTTTATAAATGACAGTACTTTATAGTTAAAATTGTCAATCTCATTAAAATAAATAGTTTCTTTTTCACAAGTGAATTGCGGAGCGTTTTGAATTTTCTATTGTTCTAAAACAGACGAATCTCAACATGATGTATTATTCTTATTATTATCACGTGTTTAGACCGGTGAACATAAAGATTACTTTGTTAAAAAGTTCAATGGACATCCTTGAATTTTAGATTGGCGATATGTTCAATCAGTAGCGCGGATCGGGATACTGTTTACCACTCTACTACAATTTGGAAATAATTAAGAGTAGATATGGTTTTATGCCCATACACATCATATGAGTTAAAATGTTGTGATTAAAAAAAATATTCCAGAGCTCTCAGCTTTCGTCTTTAGTCGTACATCTCTTTGGTGTCAGTCTCTGCTATTTATTTCCAATTTATATTTTTTATTTCTTCTTGATTGATACTAACTACTCCACTTGACGAGTTTTTGCATTTATTATGCTGTAGTAGATAGTCTTTAAATATCAGATTCAAACGCATTTATGTTATTTATTAACGGTTTTTTGGTTCTCTAAAAATTTGAGTTGGTAACACTGCTGGTGAGCGACAAAGATACAGACCGAAATGCAGACCGAGAGCTTCGGCGGCATGAATCCATTCTTGTTCATATACAATGCTTACGCCTTTTATATAATCACTATAAACCATTCAAGTCCTTACTTTGTCTAAAAGTCGTAAATTCCTGTTTAAGTCAATTTTCTTCAATTTCATTTTGTGCTTGTCCTAGATTTTCCTGATAAGGTAATAATGATACCTCAAAAATACAAAGATAAAAATGATTCTCTTATACCAAATAAATTTTATTTATTCACTACTAAAAAAGTACCGCCACTGTATGAATAATATAAATAATTTAAAATTCGTTTTGATCTATCCTATTATCTATGCGTACCAATGGTATGTCGGATTCTATTAATTTTTAAAGACCTACGTTTTGTCAATTCTCGAACTTCCTCGATTTTATTTGCATTCTATTTACAAATACGGACATGTTATGATTTTTTAGCACCACGTGCGAGAATGACGACCTCAACTAAAATCAATAACCACTGAGGAATGTTTCTCCTCTCTGACTAAATTTTAGTGTTTTTTTTTTCATTTAAATTGGTTAACAAATAAAGAAGTTATGTCCATTTATATCTGTCACGTAATATGTACCAAGTAAAATAGAGTTCGGATCTGTATGATCAATCAAATTAAATAGGGTTCAGCATAAGCTGGAAGCGCGTCAGTTGAAGGCAACGCGTGGGATGCACGAAGTTAAGGAGTGCGGGAGGCGCTCGATGGGCATCGTTGTTGAACATATCGAATGTACGAATCTTGCTCTGCTCAATAAAACAATGTAAAAGCTAGTCTAAATTAAAATGATATTTAGAATATTAAATTCTGTATCACAGGCAGGAAATTAGTTGTTGGGCAAGAGTAGCTGAAGCTAAGAGTTACAAAGGTTTTTTTTAACATTTGTGGTATGGATTTTTTTGGTCTCTTCTCTTCTGGGACAGCTTGCAATCAATAAAATCTCCGGGATTGTGGATCCTTGCACCCGGGGAAAACGATCACAATTAAAAAAAAATATCCTTTTTTGTTTCCATGTCAAGTCTTGTTTCTGCTCCTCTATTTGTTAATTCTTTCTCTCTGCTCCGAGACTCACTGTCTTCTTCTCTCTACTCCGCAACTCACTGTCCTCTTCTCTCTACCCCGCAACTCACTGTCTTCTTGTCTCTACTCCGCAACTCACTGTCTCCTTCTCTCTACCCTACAACTTACTGTCACCTTCTCTCGATTCCTCTATTTTCTTACTCTGGCTTCTTCTTCTCTTTGCTCCTGCTTTTTTGTGTTTTAAGTATTTCTCTTTATTAATTTTTTATATACTTTCTCTCTAACAAAAACTCAAAATCAAACTAGCAAACGATTTTCGTAAGGAGAATTCATCTTTCTGGAAAGTTACCGAAAGGATGTGCCCACGAGGAAAAATTTTTATATCAATATTTTGTAATAACAATTTTTTTATGCAATGAAAACCGAGCAGAAACGAATTACACATAATTATATTTTAAATTCATGACCAGGAAAAGTTTTATTCTAATTAGATATATTTAAAAAATAATAGACATTGTTAAATAAAATATTTCTGATTATCTACTAACGGAATTTTTTAATGAACATTTTAATATTATTATTAAAATAAAAATGAATGTGAAAAACACTAAAGGTTCTAATAGGTTTATTGTAAATATCTTTTTTTGTCTTATATCAATTTGATGTAAGATAATAGAAGTTTTAGATGAAGAAAATTATCATTATTGGCAATTAATATTTCAACAAATTAATTGCGACGATTATTTGCAATACGTCAAATCGGTACGTTGACCCTTAAATAAAATATACCAGTTGTTAAAACCTTGAATCTCTAATGTATTGCTGATTATTATCGACATATATTCATGAAATCGAAATCCGTTATTATGGAACATGTCAACTAAGGCGTGTTAATTCTTCGAAATGATATTTTTAAATTTAGATATTATCTTAATATGTGCAAATATATAACATGCTAGTTTCCATTTAACTGGTTAAACACTTTTAACCCAAAAATATTCCGGAAGTTTCAAACATTATACTGTAGGTATAAGACAAAAATTCAACAGTTCTTTGTTTTTTTCGTCCTCTTTTTATCCTTTAGTTAGTTTTTTTTTTATTTATTGGCCTCATACTTAAAAAAATTCATGATTACCTCCTCATGAGACTTCGTGTGTTATTCGTTATCCATGTCGAGTTGGATAAGGGGGGCGTTTTTTGGAGGAGTTCAGTGAAAAGTCGTCGATTTGATGCATTCAAAAAATTTATAACCTCAATATACATTTGCTCTTAATCGGAAGTTTTTTTTATGTAAAAACGTGTTCGACTATGACTGAGACTTGAATTAAGCATAATGAAACAAGAGCGTTTACAGTGGACTGCTTCAAACCAGGTTAAGTCAGAACGATTGACAAAAAAGGTTTTGGCATTAGTTTTTTGTGATGCAAAAGGAGTTTTGCTTGTGCAACCACCTTATTTACCAGATTTGGCTCCCTCTGACTATTACCTCTTTAGAAACTTGAAACAATTCCATCATGGAAGAATGTTTTGCAGACCACCACCAATTTCATAAAAAATACACACGTTTCAATTGACTTTGTTGAGTCAGTTTACATCTATTTAATAAAAACCTTCTCATGGGATACGCCGCAATTAAGCTTTCTAGATCTGTTTTGTGAGGTAAATCACTCTTTGTTTTCTTTGTTTAATTTTTTCCACAATTTCCTATCTCTTGTTTTTTCTCCATTTCCTTACGTCTTGCCCTATTCAGATCATATGTTACTTCTTGTAACCATGTCATTCTCAACCTTCCTCGTCTTTTTTTTTTCAGCTGGTTTCCAATCCAATATATTAGCTTATACTGATCTCCATATATGCCGACCATTTTGAGCGGTGACCAAAAACAGACAGTCGATGGCTCACAGTATGCGCGCTCGAAATGTCTCGTGAGCTGAAAAGTTCTGGATTACCAGAAGCTGCGATCTTTTTATTGAATCCAATGCTTGTTGGAAGTCTATATCCACGGGCTTTCTCCATGATTTGCTTAACCGTATGTTTGGCATCTGTTGTTGATTTGCCTTAAACAAAGCCGCATTGTTACTGTCCTAAGGTGTCCTAAGATTGACATGATTTATTGGTACATCACCTATAATATTTTATGTTATCGGCTGATAAACGTTTTTTCATACTTTTTTATTTACGTTTTTTTCTCTTTTGATACATTTTAATATTTATTTTTTAAGTTTGAGTAAAATTCACTACTTTCTCATCGTCTACACCTTGGCACTTGGTTAAAAATTATTAAATAAACAATCGTGTGTAGCAAGTATAGATAGACTAGTGAAGTAATTATAATAACAATAACTACCGTCGAAGTTGTTAAAAACCTTAAAATTTTTGTTACTAACAATATTATTAACATAAATTACTCGAAGCATTAAATAAACTACAAATAATGACATGTTAATAATTGTCAGGTTATATTTTTAGACATTATCTATCCTAATTTACTTATACTTATATAACAGATTATATTTTTTCTAGATTCGGATAAACACCTAGATGAACGATCCAAATCTAAATCTCCTTCACCGGAAACAGTTAAGCCTACAAATGTTCCTCCACGAAGGTTTATATCTTCCATTCTTGGTGGAGATAAACCCTATGGAAGTAGAGGTCATGTTCTTACAAGAGCCGAGCGAAAAGAATACCCAACTATTTTCAAACAAGAAAAAATCACACTGCCTTCCACGAAAAAACCCTCAGATGATACTCCACGACCTGCAAATTTAGCGCCTATTCGACAATTTTCTGTTATTCAACGGACACCAAAAAGTACAACGAAACGAGAAGAGGACACGGATACGAGAGTACCCACAAATTTAGTAATACAAGAACCTGAACAGGAACAACCTATTGACTATCACATACCTAAGAGACGAGGTGAAAATGAAAACGAGGAAGAAGAAAGGCGGATACGTGAACAAAGAAGAAGTCATTCTTCGAAAATCAGTAAACCTTTGATATCTGTAAGGTAGGGTTTTTAAAAATTTAAATTTAATTTATTAGTTTATAATGATTGGAATATTTTCAGATCGATAGTTGGTAAACTTCCTGTAACATTATCAGCAGCTGCCGGCCACGGTAGGGGTTCTTCAGGATCACAATCAGCTGGGAACCAATCCAATGGTTCTTCAGTCAGTGGTGGCGGCAGCGTAAATTTTAGTAGTAGTTCTTCAGGTGGAGGAGGAGGTGGTGCAATGGGAGGCGGTACCGGAGGTGGTGGTATGAATCCAGGAAGAGATGGAAGACAGAATTACGGACCTAGTAGTCCTCCCACCGGGAGTTTACCTCCTTTTTATGAGTCCTTAAAAGGTAAAATAAAATTAACAATAAAATAATTAAATTTAAAATGACGGATATGAAGGATCAATTCTCAATTAAAATTGACGTTGTCAATTCAAGTAATTGTTGGATTCTAATTGTAAGAAAATACTGAAAATAGAAATTCTGAAACGTATGTGTTATTGTTAAATATGTATTATATGGAAATAATTTATAGCTTTTATGTATTTTAAAGGTGGCAACAATGGTAACAATTTTAATGCAAATGGAAACTTTTCTTCAAACTATATTCTCTCAAATCAAAATATGGACTGCGATACAGGACAAGATCTCGCAAATCTCTCGATTAACGGAAATCAAAGTCCGCCTAAACAATACTCAACGCTACAAAATGCATCTTATGGTATCGTTATGAAAGATGAAAGCGATATAGACCTCTACGAAGGTAAAATGGATCCTATGAATCAGTTACTTCCCAGTGGATACTCCAGTTATGATGATTCTATGATGGTAGACTTAGTGACAGGTAAAGGTATAATTTATTCTTTCAACTTACAAATTTCTTATTCATCACTTTGTAACAAAACTACTTTTACAGGAACAGTTGTAGATCCTCTACAGTTTACAGCGACCCTGACTTTCTCCAGTTCAGCAGAAAATGCATTGTTGGAAAACTTTCCTGATGCTACAGATTTATCAACATTCCTGCAACGACTTCCTAGTGAAGAAAATGATAATGATGAAGTTGGTACAAACAACATTCATTCACCTTCTATGACTCCTGATTCTCAGCTACAAACGGTTGGAGAAAATATAGACTCTTTTAGTGATCAAATGTTAAACAGGTAAGTTTTTAAACTTATCAGATAGGGGGGTTTGTCTTTTTAGTTTTGCATATAGCCATAAAGATAAAAAATATATAGACTTGAAATACTTTATTGCTTTTCAAAATATGTCCCAACACTTTTGCATACGTTCAAACCAATTGGTTATTCTAGTCTTCAGTTGACACCTGCAAAATCGCTGTTTTATAGGCATCGATGGCTTCTTCTGGTGACTGGAATCGCTGCTTACGCATTGAATTCTTGATCTTTCAGAATGTGAAGAAGTCGTTGGGACTTAGGTCGGGACCATACGGTGGATGGTCTAACAAGTCGGCTAAGATCCATTTTTCGATCGACTTTACTATACATACACTACTTGTTGTATCGCAATGAAACTGGATTATGTTAACAAAAGATTAAAGTTAGATGTGTGTCTGAAGGTTCTATTTGTGGCGCCTTCTAAGCGGCTATATACAAAACTAAAAAGACAACTACCGTATTAGTTTTATTTGGTGGTGTCCTTTATAATCTTAAACAAGTTTAAGAATTAATTTTAAATCACTTTTTTTTCAGAAATTATGAAAGTCGAGGAGCGAATTTTCCACACAACCATTTCTCTAAAATCTACCAGGATTCATTGCCACCATATCAATCACCTTTACACGAAAATTCGCTACAGTCACAACTGCATCAGCAGCAGATGCTTTCCCCTACACTTTCCTTCAATGGTAGTGGACTGGATTTAGATTCACCAACCACCATGAGTTTACCGTCTCCTGGTGCGGCAAGCTGTTCCCTTGATGGTCCACATGGAGATAGTCCTATAAGTCCTCCAGCTAATGTGAGTGGCAGAAGGGATAGCGCAAGCAGCGAAACTCCCTCCCTGCAAGGCAGGGTTAATGTGTTACATAGGGTAAGCATGGGTTTGATTTTCGGCAAAGCATTCATCTTTTATAGACATTTTAAGAAAGGTAGTGAATAAAGTTTTAGAAACATAAAAGTCTTCCTAAATACTAAAATATTTTGTAAATTATATAACCCAACAGTTTTATATACTTTACAACTATTCACCATCTCTCTAATTTGTCATATTTTAAGGTCTGCCAAAGAATCAAAGCGGTGCTTTCCTAAATCACATAAAGTGGATTTTTAAATCACATTTCGTTTAATGCCAATTTAAAAACATATCGAGTCAAAATGTAATTAAATAATTAAAGCTTAAGAATCGATATTGTTTCTGAATTGAACTTTGTCATCATATCTGTTATACTTTTAGTATTTGTTACAGTTGGGCCTTCCTGCAGAAGTCCAATTGGAATTTGTGAATGGTGGTCATGGGATTAAGAACCCTTTGGCTAGCCAAGATACGGTACGAGGAAGCTCTAGAACTGAAGACAAAACCAAAGTGGCCTCTGTTACTACAGAAGATGGTCAAACAAATTTCGCTTGTCGGGTGTGCAACAAAAGTTTTGCGTTGCAGCGGCTTTTAAACAGACATATGAAATGTCATTCCGACGTTAAAAGATATTTATGTACGTTTTGTGGGAAAGGATTTAATGATACCTTTGATTTGAAAAGACATACCAGAACGCATACAGGTAAAAATAATTTGCTTTTGACCAATGTCTGTTTAAGTAGTTAATTTATTTTTTCTTTTCAGGAGTGCGTCCTTACAAATGCAGCCTTTGTGAAAAATCATTCACGCAGCGTTGTTCACTGGAATCACACTGTCTTAAAGTTCACGGTGTTCAGCACCAATACGCTTATAAAGAACGTCGAACAAAAGTCTACGTTTGCGAAGAATGCGGTCACACGACGAATGAGCCTGAAGTACACTATCTCCACCTTAAAGAAAAACATCCATATAGCCCAGCGTTGCTCAAATTTTACGATAAGAGGCATTTTAAATTTACTAATTCCAATTTTGCAAACATGCTCTTGCAAGTACGTACCTAATTTCAAATAATGGGTTTTGTGCAGACCAAAGTTCTCAGTAACAATTACTAATTGTTACAAAAAAGTTTAGTTTCGTTTTTAACAGTAAATTAAAATGCACAAAGAAGTGAATTTCTTTTTTTACCACACCAAAATTCTATAAAACTGAAGATCCTTAATAAATCTTTGGATTGCTACCTCAAAATTGTCAGCTTATTAACTTTCGGAATCCTCCTACCGGTCGTACGGCATTCTAATTAGGTTTATTGTAAGTCTTTCATTGGTTCATTGTACCCATTTTTGGATCTTGGTACCCTGTGCCATATGCTTACGAAGTCAGTATGAACTTTTCACAGATTGACTTTCCTCCGATCCAGTTTTTCACCCCATGATGTGCAGGTATGACTTTACCGGTGGATTGTCCATAAGAAATCTTGTGATGACCCTTATCTGATTCCTGCTTATTTTACATATGACTCTAGCTCCTCTAGCACATATCTGTTTAATACAAATTTTACCGTTTGCTAAGATTGGCTGTTTCCTTCGATCCATTGTCTCTTCTTATAATGAGCAGGTGCCCCTTTACCGGTGTGTGGTCCATAAGGAATTTTAAAATGACTCTTAGCTGATTGTTGCTTATTTTACACATGTTTTCAGTTCTTCTAGCACAAATCTGTTCAATATAAATTTGGCATTTTACCGTGTGCTTGGCATTTTATCGTGATTTACGAGTAGTACCCTCCTATTGATTTCGGATTTGGGCTTTCATTCGGCTCCAAACCGTCCTCTTTCTTACCCCTAGAACTGGCTTGCTTGTTGCCTTGTATGCTTATATGTTGTCTTGGCACCCTAACTGATATTACGTTAGAACATTGAATTCTTCCCAGCATTCGTATACTTAGAGTTCTGACTATTAACTTTAAAACGTCCCTTGCTAGCTGAACTAAGTCTTGGGGTAACTTTAAAGAGTCTCCTCCAAACATGTAATTAAGGGCGTCAAAGTACAAACCTCACAAATTACTCTTCAGAATTCCTTAATCTGGATTAAATGAATTGGTAAATTTTCTATAGAGATGGTTTTTCTTCCTAGTTCAGTAAGAAATACTTATTATAGGATTTGTAGTTGAAATTTTTGCCGTGAGCGGTGCTATAGCAAATTATCGACACGTTTCGACATGCTTGACAATTCTCTTCCCTTTACGAGTTGGACGACAAATAACTTAGCTCATAAATACTTTGAAATAAATACAAGGTAGTTTCAAATTGATTCGAAGAGGTCCACCTGTGTTGCCGAACAATTACAAAAAGGATAAGTTCAGGCCAGAAGTTCCTATTTTCTTCTTAAGGTGCCTAATCCAATTAGTGGATGTTGGCGACAATTCTGGTAAACTCCTGTCGATCTTGTGTGGCTCTAAAGAGTGCATGGGCATCGAGGTCTGTCCAATCCCTTATGTTTTTAAGCCATGAGTGTTTTTTTCTTCCGATGCCTCGTTTTCTTCCCTTCCATTGTAAGCTTTAAGAACTGGTACTTGGAATTTCGGAAGTTCCTATGGATTGTCTATTTCTCGTTACCTTCTCCTTGAAGTACCCACATCATTTACAACAGAAAACTTCGCTTCTATCTATGGAAATTCACACATTTTTTTACGAATTCTTAGTTTCTACTCGTGATTGTACAAATTTTTTATACACTGGACAATATTAGTTTTTATTTTTGCAGAAGCAATCCTAGCAATTAAGCTTAACTACTTAAAGAACATCTTTGCACAAATTTTATCCATTTAAGGCATGATAACGATTAATATTGAATTTGTATGACAAAAATGTTTTTCTATAAAAGTTATTCAATTAAAAAATATGAAATAATCGAATTTAAACTGTTAAAAACGAATAAAGAAAAACCTTTTTTGATTATAAAAAATGTATCAAGAGTTTATTTTAAAATGAACTATCAGTACAAAACAAATTATCCTGAAATATCCTTACAAAATCTAACATATTTTTATTCTATTTTTAGGTGTAACGTTGGCTGCACGAAACCTTTACCTACTCTAACTTATCCGTCCAATGTAGAAGTAATCTTTTGAAAATATAAAAACAAAAAATTTTCTCTTCTCGATTACATTGGATTTGTCGAATCTCTTCTGTGATAATACAATTTTTCATAAAAAAAAAATAATAATAACACTTCAACTACATTTTTGATAACTTGAAAGGTTATCTACAGTAAATGGAAGGCAAAACGAGAAATCAGGCATAAAAGAGTCATCCCAGCTAACTAAAAATATTGGCCCGGAAGTACCAAATTCCTGTGTAATGTAACCAGAGCTCGTGGAAAAAACACACATTACTAAAGCACACAGTTAAGATTTTTATAGACTGCCATTAATAAAATAGTACAATATTGTCTTTAGAAATTACAATTTTAACACACATACAAGAGGAGGAATAACAATTTCAGAAGTGCTTTAGAAATGATGTTGGTTCAATTTCTGTTAACTGGGTTATAGCTTTGAGGGATTTTGTTTACCATTCACAGTTATATCACCGCACTTTTGCATTCTATAAGCGGAGACTATAATAAAAATCGGGTTATTTGTGCAATCAGGTGGAAGGATCTGGGTATATAATTATAAGTAAATGTAGCTTAGATGAAAGTATAAAATATTGGAACGACGTTAGAATTCGGAAAAAAAAGTACAATTTGGGTTCAGGGTTCGATGGCAACAGATTAATTCATATACAGGGTGTCCAGGAACTTAATGCCAAAAATTCGGGAGCAAATAGAAGAGGTCAAAATAATGTTAGAAGTTCAAATAAATTTTTGTCATACGAGCCTTCGTTTCTGAGTTACTTTTTCTTAAGCCAGTCCCATGGTCAGACTTTAAACGCTTGAACTAAAACTAAAACTGCAAAGCAATTGTTTTATTGCGTTTAAATACTATCTTAAGGAATTTTTAATTATAAGTTGTGACAATTATTGATAGTTCTCTTCAGAATGTCTGTCTTTACAAAATATGGCGATCAGATCTAAAAGTTCAAATTTCTCCTAAACCCTTAATTTTATCGAGTTCAAACAAGAGTACATTTTCATTAGTAAATGGATTGGAAAATTTATTTTTGAAATTTAAATATTATTCAGATGGTCCCTATTAAAATTACGGATTATTAACCAATGGGCACAAGCCGTCTCTGCTTATCTGTACGTAATGTAGATTCATTTATACCACAGGACATGGATGTATGCAATCCGTCACTGGAATTTTATAGTATTCCAATGTATAGTTTAGAAATTATGACAAAACAAAGGTTTTTATTTCGAAACTTTAGAGGTCTATAACTCGGATACGAAGGCTCGTATGACAAAAATTTATTTGAACTTCTAACATTATTTTGACCTCTTCTATTTGCTCCCGAATTTTTGGCATTAAGTTCCTGGACACCCTGTATAGTGAAAAAAATACTTTTAAACAGTTTTTTTTTTTCGATTGAAGAATGCATAAGAAAAGTATTTTTTCCATTTAGTATTCTAAATAAGGGTCATATTTTTTCTGAACTTTAACGCGTTCCTATATATCAATTCTGGTGCTTCATAGAAAATATCGGGGTAAAAACACTATATATGTAAAGTTTTTTAACATTCATTATACGAAAAATAAAGAAATAAACAAAATGTAATCTTCGAATATATAACAACTAGAGACAGCCTTTAATGCTCGGAATGCGAGACGAGTAACGACAGAGAAATAAAATGAAGCTATATACAGTAAAGCATCGATTGTTCGAATTAATTGGAGAATATGGGTGTTCGGGAAACCGATTTTTTCGGATAATCCAACTGTATTGATATAGCCATACATATTTTCCCACAGGTGAATGAAACGTATATTTACAGGTACAATATTGAATAAAATTAAAGATTTTTAAGCTTGAATTACTAATGCTTCAAAAAATCTGTAATTTTCCTCTGTAGAAGCAAGCCTAACTGTTTAGGAGTAGCTAGGTCACCAACTTTTTTCAAAGACAGATATTTGGTAATGGTCCCTCTCAGTTTGTGTGTCAAACCAACGCCAAGGCAATATTTAAGCTTCTGAAGCACCAATTTTTTTTTAATCTTTATAATTTGAGCTTGCAGTTGAAGAGTTGTTATCAGTGGGTTAAGTTTTATTAGTCATGAGGTCTAGAATTTCGTCATACTGCAAAATTTTGTAACTGGGATCATCATCTTCCAATTCCATCAATCTTTGAACTTCTTCTTCATTACATTCGTCGCAATTTCAGACACATCTTCATGTTTTTCATTTACAAATTCACTTTCAGGATTTTCCACCAAATTCAAAACTTTATTCCACCTTTTTTGAAGCTCTGCTCTTTCATGCTTCTTCAATCATGTAGGACGCGTCTTTTAAATCATTCTTTTTATGATTTCTTATCAGGCTTTCTTTCCGCCTCCTTTTCTTTTATCAAGAGTAACTTACGTAACAATTATTTTCTATAATACCGTTTGATCCATAACTCGCTTGATCTATAGGTTGTAATAATGAAGTCACATTAAGTGAATGAAAAATGACTTAATCGTCTTTTTCATTAAAGATGTCACACGATGGATAAGTTGGAGCGTTATGAGGAAAGAATAATGTTTTAATGTATAAAAGTTCCATGAAAAATGCTATCGAGCAATCGGTGGCACAAGCTAAGGCAGAGATACTTTCCTTGCTTCTTTTAGGTCAAAGTGCTGTTAATTCACGATATTACACAAGAGTTTTTTTGTGGCAAACCTTTCCAATTGATCCCACTTCGTCTACATTGTAAACGTTTTCGATGGCGTAATTTTCTTCCTTCAGTATCTTCCTTAGGTTGATTTGAAGAGCCAGCTGACAGTTTGTCTTCTTACGAATACCATGTTTCGTGCAAAATGTATCCAAGCACTCTTTTATGAAGTGTAAACGATAGGTATCGCAGACATATTGACGTGTTTCTTGCTTTTACTAATGACAAGCTCTATGGCTGCTAAAGGCATTAGCACAAGTTAAGGTAGTGATCCGTTCCTTGCTTATTTTAGGTCAAAGTGCTGCTAATTCACGATGTAACACAAGAGTTTTTTGCGGTAAATCTTTCCAATTGATCCCATTTTATCTACATTGTAAACGTTTTCGATGGCGCAATTTTCTTCCTTTAGTAACTTCCTAAGTTTGATTTGATGAACCAGCTTACCAATGCCATATCTCGACAGTACAGACTGGCTAAAACGATTTTAGTCGAAAATTTGCATACTGGCTAAAACTAAAGGGTGAGTAGGAATTTGACTACAAAAAATAATGATGTTTACAGAATTTACGCCTTCATCACCCACCAGTCGAAGATTCTTCCTAAAATCACGAAACAGATTTTTCCCATGTTTTCGGGCTATTATCTTTGAAATCTGCTTCCATTCTTTGGTAAATTTAGCCAAATCTGTTAGATTTTTGCCTCTCCAAAAGTATTAGAGCTTGCAGAGGACCCAAAATCTTCTATTAGTCTGCATTGTCGCACATTGGGTGGATTAACCAACTTTGGGACATATTCGATTTTATTGTCCTATAGAAATGATTGAACAATTTTACAATAATGACTTGTAGCCAAGTCAGGCCAGAATAAAAGTGATCCTTTGTCCTTCTGCGAGTTGAAAATGTTCAAAAACAGACCTTTAAGAATGTTTTTTAAGTACTTTCGCTATTCAAACTTTGCTTGCAAATGAAAGGCTTGTGTTACTGCTTGCCAAACCAGAAATTTGGCAGGAAGTTTCGCTTTTCGTTTCACTTTGAAATCAGCTGGAACCTGCACTCCAGGAATATATTTCCAAAATTCTTTACATGGAATCTGACTGGGATCGAAGGGCACATAAGTTTCGTCATCCATTATTATGAATTTCCCACCACCAGATTGTACCAGCTGTTTGTAAAGCTTTTTACAGCCTGACCTTTTTTGTATAGTGGAGCAGCTGACTTCGTTCTTGTTACAATTCCCATTTTCTTTTCCAAAATTCTCACAGAACCTTCAGTTACATGCAGTTGTTTGGAAGATGTTCTGTTGGAAAGAGATGAATTCTTAATTAGACGACGCTTCAATCTGTCGGCATTTTGCTTGGTGATCACTGCTGGAATCCGACCAAATGACTGCTTGTATTCAACACTGGATGTCTTAGAATACTGTTCCAGTGTTAGATTGATGAATCTAATCTTAAAATTTTGTTGTAGAAAGTGATTTCTGGTGATTTTTCTATCAGAATTTTGAGCCAGCGCTCGTTTGATTTTTGGGTCAGGAATTCCTTCTGACCCTTAGTTTAAGTGGAAAATTTGCAAGCTCTTTGAATTTTTCCTTGACTTTTTCCAACAGAATTGGACCAGAAACAAGTTTCCCGTCTTACTCGTCTAGCTTTTATAACAATAAAGGCTTCCTTTAGTGTATACTCGAAGGATATGATGAATGTTTTTAAATTATACAAATGGTAGTTATTCAACCTATATTTTCAAAGTATGGTGCTACAGAATCTTCACTTTTAATAGAAAAGTCTGTTGTGATCTTCTCTTTTATATTACAACGAACAAATTATGCAATACTTTAGTTTTGTTAGAGTGAGAATTTGTTATATTTTTGGAATGAGTGTTGTTTTGTACATAGAAAAAAATATTTAGTTAATATTAAGTACCTATTTGTTTATCTTATAGTTGAACTTTGTGTTAGTGTGTACTATTTAATTTTTGTTTGCCAGTGTACCTAGAAATGTTGAGATGAATTTTAATATTTATATTTTCTCTTCTTACGGCACAGTATTCTTGTTCGTTTTGTAAATTATACTTTTAACTTTATTTGAACTGAGTTCGATCACGAATTTATATTTTATTTAAAAAATTAGCTTTAATGTCTTTTTTTCAACCGATTATATTTTTTAACATAATATTTGTATTTATCATTTCACACTCAGTTAATTACTCATTGTAGAACAAATATGTAATTTTCCTAATGTTGTTATACGAATAAATTATATTTCATATTGATAAAAAAACTGTTATTTTTTATCCTCTTTTTCTTAAACACTTATGGAGAACCAAAAAAAGAAAATGTAAATTCGATTACAAAATTCCATCCGGAATGACAAAGAGACAAAAAACAGGAAGGAATTAAAAAAATGAGAAAATATCTTTGTCCGGAATGTGGGAAAAACCAAAAAATAGTGACAAAAGTAACGAATAAATAAATATAAATAACAGGAAAAACTAGCAAAATTAAAAGAATGATAGAATTAGAAAAAAAAACGAAAACTGTGTAAAATCGATAAGAAAACAAGAATATTGTATCAATGGTTTTTGGGCTATTAGGCCGGCGTTGATTGTCTTGCTGACTTGACGTTTGGCCAACACGAGCGGTTAGCATCTTCAGAAGTTGCTTCCTGGTTGACAGTCTGCGACTTACTAAGCTTTGCGTGATCGCAGCTCGTATTTATACGTCGGGAAGGAAGTGGGCGGGGCCACAGTTGCTTTCGATTCCAATCGGTTCTGGTCGGTGTTGTTCGTTAAGGGTAGAGTTTTCGCACTCTTTATTATCGGGACCCATGTTTTGTTAATCTTGACTGCTTCCTCTTTTTTATTAAAGTTGTTGGGGTGCTTCTCTATCTCTATGGCTTCTCTATAGAGTCTGGAATGGTATGCTGATGTAGTAGCGAGGACTTGGGTCTCCTCAAACTTAATCCGATGGTCCATAGTGAGGGAATGTTCCGCTACGGCGGATTTGTCTGTCTGCCCCAGACGACAATTGGCCTTGTGCTCTTTAATCCTGGTGTTGATCGAGCGTTTGGTGGTTCCTATGTACACGCTTCCACATGTGCACGGAATGCTCTCGGGCTTTAATCAGATTATTAATGTCAAATTATGTCTCAACAAATTGAAACTAAAATATTCTCAAAATCTAGATACCACAAAAATAGCCGACTATAATCAAGGTCTTGTTATATTACCCTTGATTAAAATTGAGTTATTATGTAAAATTTTTTTGTTATTTAAAGTTTAAACGCGAACCAAACTTTTGCTACAATCCGCTAAACCCAATAAATAAATCAAATTCGAAATTTCATTTCGAATTTGCTAACATGCAATAATTTTTGTGCAAAAAAACTCACCAAAAAAAAGCTATCCTGCACCTTCTGAATCTACCTGAAACAAAAAAAGAAAAAAATATTAGAATCTCTTTTCTCCTTTATAATTTCGCATCCAATTTGAACATCGAGCATTTGACAGGCCACTTAATTAAGTTGGGAAAAGAAAACCAACAAGCGGAAATAAACCAGTATTAAATAAGATTTATAAAACTTGTCAAAAAGCAGATTAAACAATTAAAAGAAAATATGAACACATTAAACGAGTAGACAATTGGTGAGGAAAAAACTGCAGACTCTTCTATAAGTCTTACAGCAGGGTGAGTGATAGAAAGATAATAATAATAATAATAATAATAATAAAAATCTTTATTAAAGAAAATAAATGCATACAAAAGAATAATAAGATACAATTCAATATATTAAAAGGCGAGATTTCGGTAATTATTTTACAAAGTAAAAAATCCCCGATTTTAAAATCTAACCCCAAGTAAATATAATTTACAATTAAAGAACCCTAAATTAACATTTAGCTAAAAAACACCGTGATGGAGGAAGCTGCGTACTGCCAGGAATAAGTAGGTACTATTGCAAGCCTTACATAAAAATAAAAGAAGAATTCGACAAATATTAGGAAAGTGAAAGAAAAGCGCACTAGGTAGACATAAACATACGTTTTAGTTTAAATTTAAATGAGGCAATAGAGAGCTGTTTGAAAGATTTTGGGATAGAGTTATAAGTGTTAGCTATCTGGTAGGAAAAGCTCTTTTTAAATAACTGTAATCTATGAGCTGGCACGCTTAAAAGCCCTCTATGCCTCAAATTCAAATGATGTACATCAGTTCTGAACGTGATTTTTTTCATTAAGTATGGTGGACAGCGTAAGGTTATAATCCTATGATATAAGCAAGATGAATGTAGCCTACGTCTGGATTTCATATCTAGCCAACCTGCATCTATAAGCTTATGTGATATCCTCTCCCTACGGCGAATACCAAAGATAAGGCGAAGACACGAATTTTGCATTTTTTGAATTTTCCGAATGGAGGTGCTGTGGAGGAAGGGGCCATACAACGTATCACAATAGTTAAATTTAGACAGGACCAGGGACTCACACAAAATTTTACGGTTATTTACACTGAGACAGGAACGATTGTTATAAATAGTTTTTAAAGCGAAAAATGCACTCTGAAGCAGACCGTTTACATGATATTTAAAAGACAATGCATCATCGATCACAACACCCAGATTTTTTGCTCTGTCAACAAAGTCAAGTTGCACTCCATTGACATTTAATATGATAGGTGGTAAAACATTGCGAACAGAGGAGGCAGCAAAGAGAAGGGCTTTTGATTTAATTGGATTAATATGCAGCGCGTGAATCTTGGAAGCCTTCGTTAACGATTCCAGATCGTCATTAATTAGGCGAATAGCCTCAACGACTTTAGATGGATTGAATGAGTGGTAAATCTGGGTGTCATCGGCGTATAGATGAATTTTACAGGATTTAATGTAAGAGTGAATATTAGAAGTATAAACAGTGTACAGGAGAGGACCCAATATACTTCCTTGTGGTACACCTGTTCGAATTGATGACCAGCGAGAATTTTCCCCATTTAAGACTACCCTCTGCATTCGATCCTCAAGATACCCAGATAGTAATAGCACCGCACTATCACTCAAACCGCTATAGTGTAAAATTGATGTAAGTGTTCTGTGGTCTAGAGAATCAAACGCTTTGGAATAGTCCAACAATACTAGTATAGTAGTATAGTTGCCTGTCCCCTATCTAAGGCCTTGACAATATCGTCTGTTATATGTAACAATGCCGTTTCGCAGCTATGATGAGATCGAAAGCCTGATTGGTGTTCGTGAATTATGTTGTAGCATAAAAAAACTCAGTAAGTTGGTCATGTATAACTGATTCCCATATTTTTGAGAAGGTAGATAAGATAGTGATAGGTCTGAGGTCAGCATAGCTGGAAGGTTGAGACGTTTTAGGGAGAGGCATCACTAGAGACTCTTTCCATTCACTGGGGAAGACTGAGTTTTCAATGGAGTAGTTAACAATGTGGACAATATATGGTATGAGATGAGGTAGACAAAGTGATAACATATATTTATCAATACCATCTGAACCTGCACTAGAATTCTTTAGTTTATTAATTGTTTTAATTATATCAACGTCATTTATCAAACGAAAATTAAATATATCTCGTACTTTACAATTATTGGCATAAAGGTCACATAAATCAGTATTATAAGTCGATGTAGGAACAGAGGCAATAAAATGATCATTAATTTTAGAAACATTCCTAAGAGAAGTTGGTATTGTTTTCTGAAAACCAGTAATACGTAGTTTACGTAGACGCTTCCAAAGCTCAGAAGGTCCAGAGTTAGTTGTTAAGACATTATTAAGATAAGCTCGTTTTTCAGAACGAATAACTATTTCGGTAAAGTTTCTTAACTCTTTATATTCATTATATGACACAGGACTTTTCACAGTTTTCCAACGTTTACGAGCGCCATCTCTTAAATACATTAAATATCTAGTGTTTTCTGTAAGCCATGGACAGTAAGAGGTGGAAACCTTCAATTGTTTTAAAGGTGCGTGTTTGTCGAAAAGTTTAATCACATACATATTGAAAAGATAATGAAGAACGCAAAGACACTTCTAGAAGTAATTCTCACAAAACGGTGTGTAGTAAAAAAGTACTAAGATGTTAAAGAAGCAAGTGTAGAAGTTGAAAACTTTGCAAGAAATAGATAAACAGGTTGAGAATACCTACAAAAACACTGAAGAAAATAGTAAATTTTAACGAAGACTCCAACACATTTCTAAAAAGTCTAATAACAATGTGAGTGATAAAACAGAATTAAAGAAGATTTGTAAGACTCGCCAAAAAGCAGATGAATTAGCTAAAAGACATTATACGACTAGACAGTTGGTGAGGATTCAACTACATACTCTTCTAGAAGTCTCGTCAACAACTGAATGAGTGACAGAAAGATAGCGAAATGTTAAAAGAGCAAAGGCATTGGAGACTTTGCAAAAAGTTGATAAAGAAGTTAAGAATACGTTTGAAGACACTGAAAGTCATGAACTAACATTTCCATCAATCTAGAAACCAAAGTTTTTAATTCTTGTATCCTCCCAGTGATCAGTGTTGTTAAGTATTTAAATACATGTATTTACAAATGTATTTTAAATACTTTTAATGTATTTAAATAAATAGTTAAATACTCTTGCCTCTCATGTATTTAACTATGTATTTAAATACATTTTTATTCAATTTTTTAAATACTGTAGTTAAAATTTAAATCCTTTTTTTTTGAAGTTTCTCAAAATAATAAAATTAAAAATTAAAATTTTACAAGTAAACCCTAATAACAAGGTAATTGCAGTTCCTTATCTCTAAATTTTACCTGGTAACAAATTATATCAGCAGACGGTTGTTAATCCTAATCCTTCCTGTCTGGGATTTTAGTTGTATATTGTCTCTTTTCTTGATTGTTTGGAAAGTTTTCTTAATTATTTTGGAAAGTTTTCTTTAAAATAAGAGAAGGTCCAAAATTCAGTATATTTTATACATTCGTGAATTCAAGTCAGACGCAATGGATAGTGAACGATTTTTCCGAGTTTCCAGTCGTTTCTATAAAGGGGCAAGAAATGATGCAATTGGAAAATGCATTTTCCGACCCAGAAGGCATTTTTCGAAAAATGCGCCAAACCAGACGTTGTAGACTTTTTTCCTGGCACCTTAATAAACCCAATGCAGAAAACCGTATCTCGATATCTGCTGGATGTCCAAATTTCCGCTATTCCGGCGATTTTCATCTAAATGCCCTGGACTAATTATATAACAAACTAGCTGACCCGGCGGACTTCGTACCGCATAAAACTGATGTCTTTTTATGTTTTTTCAATTTTTGTTTTTTTGATTTTATCGTTTATATCATATTTTCTGGTATTTTCAGGTGTATACTATTTTTTTATTATATTTTGTAATTTATCGATTAAGTATATTAGTTAGCATATTACCTATTTAATTTAGCAAGAATTTGTTGAAATATGTGAGATATAAACTGCGCCACCTTCCGGTGGCGTCATAAACCTTAAGTAAGAATTGCTTGTTAAAATATATGTGATATTATATAACTGCTCCACCTACGGTGGCGCCATAGTACTTTATTAAGTTGTAATTGCTAGTTTAAATATATAAGATACTAACTGCGCCACCTTACGGTGGCCTACTCAGGGTTGGAACTTCATTACTGAACCGCTAGATGGTGTTAAATTTTTTGACAAACAATTTTTTTAGTTTTCGTTAAAATAAAAAATAATTTTTTTAATAAAAAGTATCCTATGTTACTTCTAATACCTTCAAGAATATGTGTACAAAGTTTCATGATGATCGGTTGAGTAGTTTTCGCGTGAAAGCGTAACAAACAAACTTACATTCACAATTATAATATTAGTAGGGATAGGGATAGGGATGTGATAATACTTACATGTATATATTTTAATTTTATTTAGAGAGTTTTAAACAATGAAGCACAAATAATTAATAATCACAATTTATAAAAAGAACTTTTTGTAGTAGAAAGTTTTTATTACTGATGTATAATAGGTCATATTACTCTATAAATATTTCATTATCAAAATGGCGTTCATTAACATCGATTACAATTAAATTAAAGAATAAGTTAATTAATGAATTCAGTAAAATTTGAATGAAATGTAAGTTAATTCTATTAAATGGTAACTAACACTTACCGTTTACTTGATAACACACTAATCACTAATCACTTTTTATTAAACTGTATAGTTTCAAAGCACATACCACAACTTTTTATGTTAAAACTTTTCTGAATTTAAGTGTCATCTCAACAATACACAGCATCCTTGATATTGCAAAAATATTAAGTCATACAACGCTGTGATTGATCATAGAGAGGATTGTTTCCTTGTTAACAAAATCAAGGGTAGTTGTATCTAAAAACTTTCTAAAATAGTTTATTTTATTAACAGTTAAAATTAAAATAATAATTACTGTTTTCACATGTAAAAACAAAAAAAAACTTTCCTCTGGCGTAATCGATCCCATTACGATAACCCAACCGAAATGTCATAATCAGCCGCTGATCCAAATTAGCTACTAAGACCTTACATGAAGACTTTCAAAATAATAATATCATAGTTAATATAATAACAATTCAATAAACAAATAATTTGCAATAAAATAATATTGCGACTATAAATTAAAATGTAAGCTATCCTATCTTTCAAGTTGGATCAAACTGCACACGGTGTGCAAATTTGATTAAAATCGGTTTAGTAGTTTAGGAGTCCATTGCGGACAAACAACGTGATACGTAATTTATATATATTAAGATATTGCACATTTATTCATTGTAAAATTAATTTTATAAAATTTTATACCAATTGCCAATTTGGTTTCAAAAATTTACAGAAACTAAATAATTAATTAAATTACTCGCACAGCGTCTTCTTCATGTAAATAGTATTGTACTCTACTGACAATATTATTTATAAGACCTACTAGCTGACCCGGCGGACTTCGTTCCGCCTAACACTGATGTCTTGTTCTCATTTTTTTCAAATTTTACGATTTTTGTTTTGTTGTACTTATATAGATGTACACGGCGCGCGTTGCTACGCCAACAACTACATTTAAGAAAAATAAAAGAGAAGAGATAGAGAAGAAAAGAAAGTTTATCGTTTTGTTTTACTTATCGCACCAAAAATATATTTTTCGAACTTATATTTATACGAATTCGTATAGATATCTATTCACCAGTATTGAATTTGATACATGGAAGCGCCATCTGGTGGTAACTTCAATTAATATGAATATCATATTCATCTTACCCATTAAAAATACATCATCATACTGATTTTCATGACAATCGGTTGAAGGGGGCAGAAGTTGCTACTCTGCAGCGCCACCTGGTAGCAAGTGGCATCAATGCATATCATACAAACCTTCTCCGTGGAAAAATACATATACATACAAATTTTCATGACAATCGATTGAACGGAACAGAAGTTGCTACTCTGCAGCGCCACCTGGTGGCGAGTGGCATCAATGAGCATATCATACAAACCTTCTCCGTGGAAAAATACATATACATACCAATTTTCATGAGAATCGATTGAACGGGGCAGAAGTTGCTACTTTGCAGCGCCACCTGGTGGCGAGTGGCATCAATGAGCATATCACAGTACTTCAGTAAGGATTGCTCGTTTAAATATATGTAATATTAACTGCGCCACCTTACGGTGGCGTGATATAAAGTAATCAAATAAGTAGTGGTTGCTCGTTTAATGGAAGCGCCATCTGGTGGTAACTGCCATTAATACGAATATCATATTCATATTAACAATTAAAAATACAGCATCATACTGATTTTCATGACAATCGGTTGAACAGGTCAGAAGTTGTTACTCTGCAGCGCCACCTGGTGGCGAGTGGCATCAATGAGCATAGCATATTCGTTTTCTCCGTGCAAAAATAAATATACTTACCAATTTTCATAAAAATTGGTTGAACGGGGCAGAAGTTGCTACTTTGCAGCGCTACCTGGTGGCGAGTGGCATCAATGAGCATAGCATATTCGTTTTCTCCGTGACAAAATACATATACATACCAATTTTCATGACAATCGGTTGAACGGGGCAGAAGTTGTTACTTTGCAGCGCCACCTGGTGGCGAGTGGCATCAATGAGCATATCCTATAAACCGTCTCCGTGGAAAAATACATATATATACCAATTTTCATAATAATCGGTCCAGTAGTTTTTGAGTTCATTGATTTCGTACATAAAAACACATCCTTTTTTATATATATAGATTGCAGTTGGGACAGGTGTTTCGGTTGCCTTCGCCACAAGATAGGTGCAGGTTATTTTTGGATTTGGGCATTCCGAAGTTGAATGCCCATTTTGGGTACACGTGGTGCAGTATTTTGGGATGGGGGCAGGTACATGAATGGCGTTGGAAAGTTCACAATGGTGAACCTTGGCATAAAAGTTTATACCCCTGTTTATGGCAAAGATGAAATGAGGTTCATAACCCGTTAGGATTCTGAACATGTAGGTAAGTTTGTTCGTGGCTTTGGAGGTTATTTTCCAAGTTTTAGTAAATGAAAATTGAATTTTCTTGAGAGGAAGCATCAACTACCTTTATTACATGGGAGTATCTGGTGGAGGTGGAAGTAGTGGGGGAGAGGTTCTTTGATTAAGGGCGTTTACGAGCACTTGGGGGGTAGCCAAGAACTGACCTGAGGGTAGTTTGGATTACGTCAAGGGGTTTAGGGGAGGAGGTTTTGATGAGAGCGGTAGAATTTTTGTTAACCTTACGTAATCTAATGGTATTATGTAAGAGTTCAAATTGGTTGAGGATTTTGTATAGGTTAACATGGAAGTTATGCTTGGGGGGATGTTCCTGATGTTAAGGATTTGGGTTTTGGGGGTAGGGAGGCCTGTGGTTGTGTTGTTGTTGAAGGAGGGAGTTCTGGGTGGTAGAGTAACTGTGGGAGGGGGAATTTGGTGAAAATTGGGGTGTTATGGAGGCAAGTGAGTTGCTGGTGGAGGAGCAAGGTGTGTTGGGGGTAATTGGAGTAGAAGTGAAGGCTGTAGAAGAGGTAGGGGTAGTTGGTGGGGGTGCGGTATTTTTGTTTTTGGCACACTGGGTCTCTTCTATGATCTCAGTAGTGCTTTTGACTTAGCAGATCATAAATTCTTATTGAAAATTTGGAAAAGGTATGTAAATACGTGGTAAACCATAAAATCATTTTTATCTGATCGCTATCAAACCATTATTTTTGTAAATAAGCGATCAGATCCACTTACCTCTACTGTTGACGTATCTCATATATATAGCCCAAAGATTACTTTTAAAGGTATTGTAAATAAAATACATCATAAAAGAATAAACAGATTTTATTGTAGATGTTAAAGTAATATCAAGTAAGCTAAAAAGACCTGAGTATATCACAATTTGTAAAATTTGATTATGTGATGATCAGATAATGAATTAGTAAATTTCCAAAAGATCTGTCCTGATTATAATGTAAATACAGTAACTACTTGCAAGAAAATAAGAAAACAATACTCAATAAATAGCTTTTTTTAAACAAAATTATTAAAAAAGTTGTTTTATTGCACTTAAAATCATTAAAACAAACAATATAAGCAAAAGTAAATCTGTTAAAGGGAAATAGTAAAGCAGGAATGTAAAAATAAATGATTTACAATAAAAAATAAATATATAGAAATTTATGCAATCTATACTGTAACTCCTAATCTTAATTTATTACTAGAACTAGACTCGCTATTTTTCTTTGTTTTAGAACCACGTGTCGATTCTGCTGATCCACACCTTTTTACACTTGCTATGTAGTCAACCTGAAATTTAAATCTAGATATATATATATATATATAAAGTTTCATACCATTATAGTTAGATAGAGTGCTAATCGGGAAAAAATAATGATAGATACTCTTCTTGTATAGCTTCATTAGACCTAATGCCAACCATGTACGAGGCAGTAGAAAATCGTCCGGAAATAAATAATGTAACGAAACGGTCAGCGTGAGCCAGTGCGCCCCTGGTCCAGTACGGGGTACAGAGCTCACTCACGCGTATCTTCCAGATCCATCGAGACTTCTCTAGGAAGCGACGGACCTTGGGTGCGGGAAGAGAGGGATCACTACCTTCATTTGTTCCTGATGGCATACCGATCGGCTGTGAACGAGACCACGGGCCAAACTCCCGCTTGCCTCATGTTTGGTAGAGAACTACGTCTTCCATGTGATCTCGAGTTTGACTGTAAACCCAACGAAGAACACATCGCCGATGAGGGTTACGTCGATCAGCTGAAGGCGAGAATGAACGACGTTCATGAATTGGCCAGAAGCCATATTCAAAAGGCTAGTGATCGCATGAAAGATCAATACAACACACGTTCCACCAACGAAACCTTTGAAGTGGGAGACTTAGTTTGGTTGTATAATCCACAAAGACGTCGAGGGCTATGTCCTAAATTACAAAGGCAATGGGAAGGTCCATACACCATAATTAAAAGAATAAATGATGTGATCTACCGGATTAAAATGAATCAGCGGAAACCAAAAGTTGTACACAGCAATCGGCTAGCGAGATATTCCGGTTTGAATGAAGACGAAGAAGAGGCTAGAGCGGTCCGAGTAGAAGAAAGTTATGGATCTAACACCAGCTTCCAGGATTTTATGACCAATTATGGACAAAGAAAGAAGGCCAGATTTGGTGTTACTACCGAGAAAAATCAGGACATCTTTGAGCTTCCTGTTGACGTCTCTATCGCTGCCTACGTAACTAAGGATCTTCAAATGAACAGAGGACTTGCCTTGGTGTTCAAGAAGAAATTCGGAACATTAGATGAACTGTTAGAACAACGACCAAGAGTAGGTAAAGTCCTACGTTTAGAAGATGGCCAACGGTATCTGTTCTATTTGGTTTCGAGAAGAACGTCCGGCAAAAAGCCCACTTACGAAGATCTCTGGCGCACTTTAAAGAACTTGGCAGAAATTTTAGTGCGTTATGAAATAAATAAACTGGCAATACCGAAAGTTGGATGTAGATTGGATGGTCTAGACTGGAAGATAGTGCGAACCATGATTGAAGTAATTTTTAAAGACACTGGCGTGGAAATCATGGTGTGCTGCTTCAATCCCAAAGGAACAACTTCTGGTAAAACCGTGGACTGCTACTTCTTCAAGAAGGGTGTTTGCCGAGAAGGCCTAAGCTGCAGGTTTCGACATAAGACGCTGGAAAGGCCTGTCCATGGGATTTCTGAACGGGACGTTCAGAAGTTAAGAAGGGGGCAGTGTAACGAAACGGTCAGTGTGAGCCAGTGCGCCCCTGGTCCAGTACGGGGTACAGAGCTCACTCACGCGTATCTTCCAGATCCATCGAGACTTCTCTAGGAAGCGACGGACCTTGGGTGCGGGAAGAGAGGGGAGTGGCCTGGCACTTTCTAGTCTTCGCTGGAATCTTCGTCTGCTCTATATGAATCGCGCGACGCGCAACGAGGAGGTTAGAATTGGGCAAGCGAATTGAGAATTTAAGTGCGCGCTTTGCAGATAAATAATTCTTAACATAAATTGTACTGTATTTTGTGTTGTATATTTATTAGTTTAGTGTTTAGTTAATATATTTGTAAATAAATCGAACCCAGACTTTAATTTCGTTACAATAAATTTTGTTTGTAATTTCAAAGAGTATAATTGGGATCTGAAGCTAAAAATGCCGAGACGTGTTTTAGATGGAGATAACTTTATAATCAATCAACAAGCTTATTTTACTTATGAAAAAATAAATGGAGTCTTTGGCTATCAGGTTTATTGATTCATAAGCGTGTTTGTGTGATACATTCTTTATTAGTGAAATAAAACTAAAGTCAGTTTTGTAAAAAATGAAGTGTTTTAAGACTCATTGGGTTTATGTTCAAAAAGAAAGACAATAGAAAGATCTAATGTGTTTCACGAAAGAATAGAATTAATAAGAAATTACAACAATTTTAAAAAAGTTCTTCCTTTGTTTATTTGGACGAAAAAGTGTAAAAAAATGTAAAGACTTAATTGAAGAGGTGGATTCGTAAAGGTCATATTGTCACACTCCGAAATAGTTAAATCTAGACACAAAACATATATATTATGTATATATAAGGTAAGAAAAAGTAAATTAATGAAAGGGATGAACGGACGAAGGCTGTACGAACGTAGTACGGTAAGAACAAGAATATTTGACTTTATCAAGTGTTAGCTGGCTTCACCAGGTGTCACAATTGATAAATAATGATCAAAGATGAAACGGGGAAGAGGAGAGGTCTAACGAAAATGATGTAGAAACCTCGCCTTACCCGAATGTTTCGGAATCGCTCGAATAAGAGCAGGAAAGGGAAAGCATAGGAGAGGAGAGGTTTCACAAGATTGGCATAGAAACCTTCCCTATCCAGTTTCCCAGATAATCAAATAAATAAGTAAGTGAGAGAAAAATAGTTAAAAATCACATATATGTGTATACATGTATATGTAGGTATATATGTGTGTGGATATGTGATAATGCATATCCACTTGTTTAGCCGAAATAGACGAGCGATAAAAAATTACCGTGAAATGGATAAATCCTCTTCAAGGATTGCTCCACCTTAATTATATGACCACTAATGTAATATTTCATTATTTCTTTGTAGCTTATAGTAGAAAAAATATCATCCTAGAGCATAGACAATTTAGTCTGGTAGTTAATTTAGAATGTAGATTAGACCTTACTTCTAATTAGACAATGCAGAGATGTAATATTGATTTGTTTTGAATTTTGTAGACGTGATCAACACACACAGAGGCCGACACCGAAAAACCAACAGTAAGAGCCACCCATCACCTGGACAGCGACCCTTATGGTTAGCCACCCTTAACGTTAATTACAGACCGAAAGGAACAATCACACCAGATGTTCTTCACAAAATCTTAGACAATGGCCGCAGATCACAGCGCCTGGTAATAGAGTGTAATGATCCAACAAAGACTACACCTCATCCCCTAGCTAAGGCGTTCCAAACGCGGGGAAAGAACGTACTACAACCCCGGCGGGAATTACCCAAAAACACATATGATAAAAGTGCGTTGTAAGACTGGGATGACAAATGATAGCTGAAAGTTTGGAGACCACATATGGCCGGTCCATTAACAGTCAATATCATGGGATGCAGGTCAATAGTGACGTTACTTTAGTATACTGACAGAGAAGCTGCACCTGCCCATTGCAAACATCTTGGCAACCAACCATAGGGGACGTAGTGATAGTGACCGGGTTTGTATTGACAGGACTGTACGGGAATGGTGTCTAGGACCAAAAATCGTGTTGTGTGTGCTTGAACCATATTAAGATATAGGTAACTTTCTGTGGAAAAAAAAAATGTTTGTTTGTAGATAAACTTTTAGAGTAGTACGAAATAAGACAAAGCCGGGGTCCGGCTTTAACAGAGGGGGGGCATGTCACACTCCGAAATAGTTAAATATTTTGAGACTCCTGGTATACACCGTGTTGTTAATAAATATTTAACAATTAGTTTAATAACAAAAATTAGCGAATAAATACGGGAACGCGGCGATGATCGGGGCTTATCCGCCGCTCGAGAAGAAGGCGTTCAAGAGACGTACGCATCGATAGCTAAAGTCTTAATTTTATAAACGCGGTTCCTTTTGTGTTGATATGCCCTAGTACTCTGTTAGGTAAGATTAATTTAATTGTGTAGGAACACCTTTTGGGCTTATAGATGTACTTAGTTAAGTAATCATTCATATTTCTTATTGTAGATTAATTAGAATCATTTAAGAAACTGTAAGTGTGACTAATCCGTTTGTTTCCCTCATTACTAACATCTGTATATGTAGTTATTTATTTAGGGTAGCGGGGTTGTTTGCGGAAAGCCCTTCTGGCTTCCACATCCAGTGTATATATATCCATATAAATTTATATTCATATTGTTTATATTGTATTTCTGTTTTATTAATATACTTGTTATTTTATTCTTCTCGTTTCTATCAAGCTACCTCATTAGAGAACATACCCCCAAAGACCTACCAACCCTGGTAGGCGTGACAATATCAAAACAAGTATCATTTACCATGGAATAAACTTTATGTTTAATACTCGTTCGTCTACTAACCTGTTTATCAATAGCTCGAAATTGCCAGGACCAATTGGCTCGATATAAAAATGGACGTAAATCAAATCGATTATCCTCTGGACTATACGATTCTGCGTGATATGAGGGAGTAACTACTGTCATTTTGTGCCGATTAATAGCGTAACACCTAAAAAATAATATATTCTAATATCTGATTTTAGACTAGGACCAAAAATCTGAAGTACCAATTTTGTACAACAATCGAATCCTCAAATTTTCGATTCTAAAGGAAGTAGGGAGATTTTTCAATATAACATTAGACTTATCATTAATTTTACCTAAAGAAATGTTTAACTTTTTCAGCAACCTGTTTAGGAGTATACTTAGACGACCAACTTTCAACTAATTTGCAATACATTGAAAATGGTCCACAACTTTCAATTTTCCTTAATCGACCATATTGACTGAGTTCTTCATAAGTCATTCCCATATCTTCTTCATCTGTTTGAGCTAAAACTCCTTCTTTTAAAGGTTCTAATTCAGCTGTAGGTGGAGCATCGATAATTTCATTTAAAATCGGAATTTTGAATTTAGTTTTAGCATAGTTTATAAATCTGAAATACAAAAGGTAATTATTGTATACTGAATTACAGAAACTCGAACTCCAAATGAACATATTTTTATTTTAGTAATATTTATTCCAATTATTGTTGAAAGTAAATTGACCGAAAGATAAGTTGTCCGAAAAGTAAATGTTTCGAAAATTGATTTTGACTTATCTTCTTCTTCAAAGTCCTCTTTGGACTTTCCGCATCTGAAAACTTAACTATGTAACTTAGTATATATTATAACGACTAACCTTCGTAAATCAGTCTTAGAAATGCCCCCAATAGGGTTAATATCAGCACTAGAGCAATCATATTTAGTTAAATAACCTCGTAGAGATTCATCTACATTAGCACTACCTAAAACTAAAAGTCCACCAGGTCTTCCTCTTGTCCACAACATAAGTTGAGCAAATAGATATGATAATACCATTCGAACTCTGGCTTGAATGTTTTGAAGTGCAAGATTTTGACGAGCACAACCACCATTTGATGAAAACTTTGGAAGCATGTTTGTGATTTGTGTGAAGATTTCTATACATGCAGAAACGGCTCTGTCTATGGTAATATTCATGTGAAAACTGAAAAAAAAAATGTATCACTAAGCTCCTTTATTTGCGGAAACATGTAAATTCAGTAGATTTAGATGATGCACTATTACCTTCCAATAGATAAAGCCAAAGCATCTGCTCTCATCCTTGTTTCCTTGGAAGAATTTTCACTACCCATATAACAAGTAACTAAAATTTTATTACACAATTCTTGTGCACTTTTTGGAGTATACTCAGGACTTGCTAATAATCTCCGTAAGTCAGATAATACTTTTTGATCTGAAAACAACAAAAATAATTTCATTTTTTTTGTTAATAAAATTATTATCAACTTTACCTCCATCCTGGTGAATGGATTCCATAATAAGTTTACACATAGAATAAACAATAACTGCACTACTAGATGAATCTACACCTCCACTAAGAGGTAAAAAAAATCCTCCTTGACCAGATCTTCTCAGATAATCCCACAACCAACAAGCAGGACCCTAAATTTTAATATAAATTTATTATTGTAGAGTTAGATTTATTATAACTTACTTGAGCAATTTCTTCCTCAGGTTCAAGTAATTGGACTTCTATTGCTTGTGCAGAAGGCAATGTTGTGTCGTGTTCTGGAGAAAGTGAATAATCAACAACAATTCTTGGATAACTAGGAGTTGATGATGCGATATATGAATTTGAACGTCTAGAATTTCGATATGTTCTAATATCTTCTAAATCTACTGTTGCTGCGACTACCTCCTACAACAATATTTTTATAAAGAAGAGTTATTTTGATGGATTTTTAACTCACCACTTCACTTAAAGCAAACTGTTTAGCTCTACTTAAAATCTTGCCATTCAAAGTAATACAAGATACACCATAAAAATAATACCTTTCTCCATCACAACCTCGTAAATTACTATAAATATAACATCCACCACATTTCAATGTCGCATTTTTTAGTAAATCTACAATAACGTGACCTTTTCTAAGTTCAGCATAACTTCCTGAACTGTTACAAATAATTTCAACCCCATCTAAAGATAAAGGAATATGTGAACTCATTGAACACCACAATTCTTCACAAATTTCAAAACCTATGCAGGTATCTATTGTAGATATAACAGCATCTCCTATTGGAACCACTTTTTGACCAGTTATTAATGTTATCATACGTGGAAGATAAAAATCTTCTATGTATCTATCCTATAAAGAAATTAAAGAAAATAGACAAGCCATTCAATATTTGAATGATGGTTAACAACATAAAACCAATTTCAAACTTCTTTATCGTCACATGTTTCGATTACACGTCACAGTTTTCTGTTACGCCCCATGTATCTCAAGGAATTAACATTGCCTGATAGGCAAATTGAGTTCTTTGCATGATAATTGTTTTTTATTTGTTTATCAATTTGAAAATTAGTTACCTAAGTATATATTAAGTCCATATTTATTAATAAACAGTTGTTTTTTCACTAGAGGTCAACAAAAATAAACAGAATCAATATTCGAACCAACAGAACCTGCATTCAAAAGCAACCGAGCGTCATAGCAATTATGCTTAACACTTATTCTTATTAGTTCTACACAATATTAGCTAATAGATATAAAACTGACCTTTTTCCAACTAGTAAACCAACGACTTTCTCTATAGTTGCCACTATCACAAAGTATTTTTTTCGGTCGTATCAACAAAATCTTCTTATTTAAAAATATTACTCTACAATTGTATGAGACATTTTTGTGCATCACAGGCATTCCTACATCTATTAAAATGTCTTTACAAAGTGGTGCATTTAGAAGTTCAGCTAAAACTTCCCAAGAATGAAGAAAAGTATCACTTTCATGAAAATGATCTTCGCAACTGTAACCACTGAATAAAATAAATTATTAAAAGTGGTTTGAATTAAATAATATAAAAAACTTACCTTATTTCTAATTCTGGACCTGTTCTAAATGTTGCACCAAGTTCTTTTGCTTCTAAAATAGACTGTAAGATTCTGTCTAAATTTCCTTCAAAATCGAGTGCCCATTGATTTAATGTAGAAGCTGCTATTGTGACTTTTCGACCCATTTCAGAACTTAATTTTAGTAATGTTAAAGGTAATAATATACTTAGCTTTACGTAACTTTGATAGATATTGATCAAACTATTGCTGTTAAAACTAAAAAGATAATTTTAAATACAAAACAAACACTTTAACCTAAAATACTGTCATCTCTTCTTCTTTTTTCAATTTACGTCGTTTCCTCTATCTAAAACAGACACAGCCACGACACAGCCAACTTCTTAACTTAACCTATAAGAAACATATGACATAACCTAGTTCTTTTTGAAGTTTGAAGATTGAATTTATTTAAGAAAATTGTAAAGAAACATTAAAAGAATCGATAAAATGAGTGTACCTCTACCTCCTGGAACTGGAATTGACAATATAGATGCTGAACAAATTAAAACAGTAAGTATGTTTAATGTAGTAGATATACAAACATTTTATTTATATTTTTTAGTTTAAAGACTTCTTAATATCATACAATAAATTAACTGAGCTATGTTTTACGGATTGTATAATGGATTTTACTTCTAGAACTATTAGAAACAAAGAAGTAAGTATATTTTAGTACATGTGAATCTATTTTATTTCATGTTTAAAAGTTCATACGCCCTATTTTGTATTTAAGTTAAATTTCTGAATTATTCATTATTTTCGTAGTTATTTTGATGAATCTATCTTTTATTTTCTATTGTGTTTGTTCTAAATGGGATGACAGATGACTACTTATCTTAATTTTGATGATCTTTTGTTGTATGCGTTAGACGGTAGTTATCTATATCTATATTTCTGTAGAATTAGGCAGATCTAGAACCAAGAATGAAGCAATTTCGAAATTTGTTATATATTGATCCAATTTAAGAACCTGAGAAACTATGGCTAAATAATTATTTATTTTGTAGGAAAAATGTGCGTTAAATTGTATGGAGAAATTTCTAAAAGTCAATCAAAGGATATCTCAAAGATTTCAAGAATTCCAAGTTTTAGCAAATGAGAGTGCTATAGCAGCTGCTCAAAAATTGGAGAAAGGTGCAGGCTAACTTTAAAAAGTTAAATAAAAATCTTTATATACATCTGTTTGTAGTTACTGTTTTTTAATAAATTAGATAAATTATTGTTGAATTAAATTTTGGTCCTACATCTACGATTTTATTAATGAGATTCAAAAACTTAGCAGCATCTTCGCTGTTCTGTAGGTGGAGGTGCATCTGTAAGGCTAATGAAATCTTCGGTTAAAAGGGAACATTGCATTCCCCGATAATTGTCTATGGCAGCTGTTGTTAACCTAATCATTGCGTCATCTACAAGAAAAATTTATATTAAAGTATAAATACATTTATTGAAGTTAATTGGAAATAAAAATTAAAAAAGTTTTAGGAGGGCGCTGAAACGTAATGAAATTTTGTTGGGAATGGTTTGCATTTACGTATTTATAATTTAGTTATATAGTTTTTGTTGTTAGTATTGCTGTTAAATGGATTATCCATAAATAAATATTTTTTTTTGTCTAAGTGACGATATAACTTGAATATTTACCAATATTAATGTCATCCTTAGCAGAAGTTATGTACCATGCTAAAATATCATTTTCCCTACAAAAGTCTTCGATTTTTTGTGGTACAGTTTTCACAGTTATATCACCTTTATTTGCCAAAATTACGATGGGTAAAGATTTTCCTCCTGGTAACTGTAGTTTTTTTCTTAAATCAGTCAACCACTGCAATTATAACACTGTTAAAATACAAATCATCATTTCCTGGACTACAAGTGTATTATAAGGCAGAAATGGACTACTATCACGTCACGTGAGTTCAAGTGACCTAACGCAGACTCACATCACGACCAAAAAGTGTGCTATGTTGCTTTGCATGGCTTCTTATGGACTAAAACCACACTAAAATCATATATATCATGTCACGTGACAGGTATCACAAGTGATTTCACGTTGTTTTTTCTGCGCTTGGACACATTTGTTTCCCTGAGCTAATAGATTTTAGTGGCTTTCATATGATTAAGGAAAATGATCAAGTGATATATAATCACAAATCAAGTGAATTTCATGATCAACGTATTCGTCCAGAAGCTGCAATTTCTTCTTATACGGTTCAAATTTAACAACACTGATGAAGTTGCCTTATTTAATTTGGTGTCAGATTTAAACATTTTATCTTCGCAGGCAACACGCTGTGGTGACGATTTTGTCACCAAAATCGGGTTGTACTTCTAATTAACATCTCCAACAAGTAGCTAATATTCCAAACTCAATTGCTTTCTTTTTTATTTATATCGTATACCCGTACTCTGTTTAGGTTTCTACCATATTTATCCAAAACTATACAATCACCTACATCTTCCAGTTTTTATTCCCATTTCTGAAGAACTAATTGAGCTATGTCATTCATTCGCCATCGAAAAATAAGCACTGCACTGAAAACCAAGGCAAACTCACGAAAATTCCGTTAGACGTGATAGTAGTGTGTTTCTAATCGTGATATGTGCTGGCTCACGTGACGTGATACCTTAGTAGTCTGTTTCCACCTTTATAAACCAATTTATGTGAAAAAATTAAAACTATAGCTTACTTTATTTACCGATTCAAAAGTTTCAGGTCGTGTTAAATCAAAAACTACCGCAGCAGCAACACTGGAAAATACGAAATAAAATATAATAATTAAAATAAATTTTATTAACTTACGCATGTCTGTAAAAAACACTTAATAAACTTCCAAATCTTTCATGTCCTGCAATGTCCCATACATGTAAATTTATTCTTGTACTTTCATTCCATTCTAAAGTTTTAACAGCAAAATCTGCTCCTATTGTTATTTTGTATTGAGTTGAAAATTGACCTAAAGAAAAGAAAACTTATAAATATTTTGTGAATCCACAATTGATTAATCTTCGGTTAAAAATTGGACTACTCCAAAACGTGGAGATCTAGTGTAAACTCAATTTTAGATATAATCAGTTCACGATTTTTTAAAATTTTCAATTTTTAACTCGTGAAGTTAAAAAAAGTGTGAGGTGTCAAGAGACACCCGGATGGAACGAAGTTCCTTTCGATTAATTAGTGAAGGAATTAGTAATTTGTAAACACAACAGAGTGTTTATACATACATAAGCATTTATTATTGTCTGTATAAAATCTCTACTTACCTAACAGTTCGTTTCTTTTAACAAAAGTGTCCATTTATACAATACCAGAGCTTCAGATAACACATCTTTTTAGAATTACTTTTTATAATTTAAAACAGGAATTAACAATTCAATACAAAATCTGGTCGTGTCATAGTGTCGTGACAACTTTTGGTATGAATTTTTTTTGGCTAGCTCCTAGCGTCAGTCGTAACTGTTCGTAACGGCCGAAAGGGAACTTCGTTCCAAAAATATAGGCGTCGTTTTGAGAACCTTCTCCATTTTACGTCGTTTAAAAAAATAATCGTATCTAAATTATTTAAATTACAGAAAAACAAGGCCAAGGTCTTTCTTGGAAAAGTTCATCGCTTTCCAGAAACGCCGAGTTCATTCCTATTCTCACCTACATATTGATTGTCGTCAAAGTATTCCAAGAATGCGGATTTATTGATTTTTACCGTAATTGTTACACATAGATAAAAATGTTGCAAACTTTTCTAAATTAGATATGTTATTAATTAATAAATTACCTTTAGTAAATCGTCCTATAATCGAAGTTTTACCTAGAAAAAAATTAAAAGTTTTATCCCAGAGATAAAAAAGTGTGAATCAGACAATTGTTTGAAATAGGAAAAAATTTAGAACCCAAAAACTTACAACTATATATGAACGAATGAAATATACTAAAAAAAATTGTTATACCCTGTTATGTACAATATTATTTTTTTTTTATTTATTTCAAAGTTTTTGTTTTTGAAAATATAAATTGTATATACAAGTCCATCTAGAAAGTTTTCGGAATTCAATATTTTTCATAAATTTCTTTCTTGTAACATTCTAAGGCCAAAGTAATCAAGTATCTTATGCTAATCAGTCCCTGATAAATGGACTGACTGGATTATAAACCAGAGCGAAACTTTTTGGTGTGCGCCAAATGAAAATCCTGTCTGAACAACCTGTTACTGTTCAAATTTACAAATTTCCCACCAAAATAATGGTTTGGGGAGCAATTGTATAGCTAATGGTAACGTTAATCGTGAAAAGTATTGTGACATTCAAAATTATTTTCTTCTTAAAAGAGTGGATACTTTATATCCAGAGGGGTGGCGTTTTAAGCAGGATAATACAAGATGCCATACGTCGGCCTATACTCAAACTTAGATGCAAGAACACCAAGTGGTACCAATCCATGGCCAGCAGCTTCACCAGATCTTAATCCCATTGAAAACAAAGTGTGACTAATGAAAACTGAAGTTGATCGAGTAGCCCCACGAAATAAAGATGAATTGATTCAGTCAGTCTTGCAGTCTTGGGTTACCATCTCCGAAAATTATAACTCCGAGCTAGTCAAGTGACACCAATTCCAAGACCAGCAGTTTCACCAAAACTTTACATAGTCCCATGGGTACTATTGAAGTTTGAAGTTAAACGAGTAGCCCCACGAAATAAAGATAAATTAGGTAATTCAGTCAGTTTTGCAGTCTTGGGTTACCATTTCTGAAAATTGTAACACCGAGCTAGTCTTCATGCAAGTGACAACAATTTCATGGCCAGCAGTTTCACCAGATCTTAATCCCATTGAAAACAAATGAGGACTAATGAAGATTGAAGTTGATCGAGTAGCTCCACGAAATAAAATTAAATTGATTCAGTCAGTTTTACAGTCTTGGGTTACCATCACTGAAAATTATAACGCCGAGTAGTCACCAAGTGACAACGAATCCATGGCCACCATCTTCACCAGATCTAAGTCCCATTGAAAACAAATGGAGACTTATGAAGATTGAAGTTAAACGAGCAGCCCCACGAAATAAAGATAAATTAATTCAGTCAGTTTTGCAGTCTTGGGTTACCATTTCTAAAAATTGTAACACCGAGCTAGTCTTCAAGTGACAACAATTCCATGACCAGCAGTTTCACCAGATCTTAATCCCATTGAAAACAAAGGGCGACTAATGAAGATTAAAATTGGACGAGCAATTCCAAAAAACAAAAAAGAATTAATTTGACCTTTGTTTCTAGACAGACTATCATACAAAATAGAAAATTGCTAGTTAGAATTTTTAAATATTTGAAAAATTTAATAAAAAATACTGTGAAAAAATATTAGAAGATTACAAGCAAAAATGAATTATTTTCATTATTTTTTAATTAATATATTTATTGATAATAAAATAAGCTCAATTTAAAATTTTATTGTTGTTGCACCTATTATCTTTATTACATCTTAGTAACTATTTTAAACATAAATTAATCACTTACCAACACCAAAATCACCAATTACAATAATTTTAAAATTTAGTTCTTCTTTATGTAAATTATTTGCACGAATTGCTTCGGTTATTTTAATTATTTCCTCGCGACTTATACCATTTTTTGGTAGTCCGTTCATATTAAATCGTACTTTATCAATAAATCTCGAATAAATATGCGTAAAAAGTATAATCTCGCAATCACATTATTATATCACGAGACAGAATTTGTCGATTTAAGCGAATAACAGGTGAAACTGATGATAAAATTCAAAGTTTGTTTGATTAGACAATAAATTATATTGAGATAATTCTGAAACAGAGACATCTATAAGTGAAACTTTTAGTTAAATAGGATTTTACAGAAATCTTTATTTTTTTATTGGGAAGAAAATATTTATTTTATATTAAAAACTAACTAATTTTATTATTAGATGACCCAGCGAACTTCTTACCGTCTAATTTTTTTCATTTTTCGTGTTTTCAAACTGTTATATTTTTTGGTTTCCTTTTTTTTATCGTATTTTCTCGTAAGTTTCCAGGTTTTCACTACTTTTTCGTTTTATTTTGTGATTTATCTATTAAATATATTAGATATAAAATGCGCAACTTTACAGTTCTTAGTTTAGTGAGAATTGCTTTTTTAAATACACTAGCTATCAACTGCGCCACCTTACGGTGGCGTCATAATACTTAATTTAATAAGAATTGCTTGTTTAAAAACATCAGGGGTAACAAATACACCTGCACCTACTTTTCTTGCTATAATTCTGATGTTTCTTTTAGTCTTATCTTTCTTAGAAACTTTAGGATATCGTTGGGATTCAAGTTAGTTGATTTTCCTCTTCTATTTCATAAGATCCTAGAATTCTGACCTTAGAATTACTTAGGGCAAAGCATTCTGAGAGTATTGAGGTTTCGTCCTCTTCTTCAAAGAATCTGCAATTTGATTCATCTATTAATCCTAGTTTCTTCTTGCTTTCTTTTAATCGAAGTGCACGGTTAATATTCCCGTTATAATACGGAGGTTGTTTTTACTGAGGTTTAGACAACTGAAAGATCACTTCTGATTATAAATTCTCAGGAATATCTTCGTTTGTCTTAGCAGTCCTTTGCCACGTTCTTTTAGTAAAAATAAAATAAAATCAAATTTTGAAAAATTAAACTTATGGCTTAAATTGAAATCTCCAACTCCAGGTAAGATGGGTAAGTGGTTTCTCTACTGGCAAATTTGTGCCCAGCTCAGCCGTAGAGGGAATGTACAAAAGTGTGAGTCGCGCCACCGATTTTAACGGTTCAAATCGGAAACCCCTGATGTTCCAGGCACTAGCCTATCTTACTGGAGATAAATAATGAATTTAAGAATCTTAATTAAAAAGAAAATTGATTGAGTAACAAATATGGTGAGTGGGTGATGATCTGAGTAAGACACAAAGTTTGATCTATCAATTATATTATCGAAAATAAACCCAACAGTATAATTTACAAGATATATAAATATATAATCAAACAAGAAAGTTAATAATAATAAATATCAGCAAATAATGCCAAGAACTTGGCAGTTTTAATATTGAGTGATCACCCAGCGCAATAATAAAGATTCAAAATAATCCTATGAAATAAACAATATTTAAAAAAAAGGTTAGGCTAACTCTTTACAATGCCTTAACTTAAAATTAGATTTGTGGCTTATCTGTTTATCCGCAGATCTGTAGTGAGGCTTTCGTTAATAGCCTGCTGCTCTGTGGATGGTGAGGCTCGGTGTTGACTCCTCAGTAGTGAGCTGATCTCACAATTTATCTGCCAGGACCAAATATAATTTCAGCCAGGACCAAAAATAATTTCAGCCAGAACCAAAAACAATTTTACTCGCCAGGTCCAAAAATATTTCAGCCAGGACCAAAAACAATTTAAGCCAGGACCAAAAACCCTAGTCGAAAAAGCGAATTAGCCAAAAATTCCAAAGTTAAATTATTTAAGAAAGAAAAGTTAAACTTACAAATGTTGACTCTACTTGTTACAAAAAAAATTTAAAGTTTGAATTACACACTAAATTATTTAAGAAACAAAATATATTAAAGTTACAAGTACCGACTCTGCTTAATAAAAAGAAGAAAAAAAAAAGCAATTTTAAAGATTAAATTACTGATAACACAATCTAAAGGTATACCAAACATAATAATAAACCATAACAGAATTATTGATGAAATTAATATATAAATGAATCAATTAAATCAGATGCACGTATGTCATTATACAATTTACAATTTAGAAATCCAATTTACAAAAAAAAAAATACAATATAAAATGAAGGAACACAATGAAATATATTTAAATTCAAAATTTATAGATAAAATTATAGTTAAAACAGGTTAAGCATATCACAAAAAATAATCATTGCACCTGATTCCAAAATTATTTACAACAGTTTATATAAAAATTAATAATAACCATTAAAACTTAAAATTAGTAATTTAGTCGGGTTTATTTATGACTAATAAATTTAATTACACAAAATGAATTTAATCATAAAAGAAAACGATAGATCTAATATTAACAAAATACAAAAATTAAACGTAATATTTAGGTATGTACGTGTAGCTATTATATGGATGATAATTTACGATTTTATTGAATAAACACAGGTAAACACTTACCCTTTTATATTAAGATTTGGGGTTAAGCAGTTAATCTGCGATGTTATTTCGCTAACAACCTATAGCAAATTTCGATTCTAAATCGGATGTCCACGCTTCTTCGTAACGAACTCCTTAGCAATCACACTATAAACGAATGACGGTGTCAAGAAAAGGCATTATATAATTATGCATGAGGTATAACTTACCGAAGAAAGCACCATTTAATTATATCCCAAAAATATGGAGTTATCTATACGCCTACTCAAAAATACCACAAAGGAATAACCAAAAATGAGGCTTAGATAAAATATATTGAAGTGAAGTTCAAAAACCCATACGGATGGCTTGAATATTGCCAAAAGAACTTTCAACTTCACAAAATGGCGTCACTTAATTCGATAGTAAAACTGATGTGTTCGTACAATTGTTGAAATGCAAAAGGTGCGCTAAAATCACGATATCTCCCGCATACCTTACCGCGATGACACTTGTGAGTATAGAAGGGGAAATAGTGTGTTCCGTTGTGCAAAAACGGCTTGTTAGATATTAATTTGATTTCCGAAATGATGTTAAAATTAAATCGAATTCATTAAACTAAATGTATTATTAATATCAAAAGGAATCGATGCACTTATTTACTTAATTTAAAATTTTAGCTATTAGCTTAAACAGTAAAAACCCGATATGTTTTCGACCTAACAATCAAATTCTCTACTCTCCCCACGGGTCAAGTCAATAAGATTCCTACCACACGGACCAGAACCCGTTTAGAGGCTAACAATCGAGCTGAAACATTAACTTAACTTTTAAATATATTGACGCCGATTTCTGCACGTGACACCTTCTAGATTGTCCCAGTACTTGGATTTTTCTTTATCCAGTTCTTTCCTTAGTATTTCAAAGATTGTATTACTGCCACTTCCACAAGATGGTTTTGGTCCTAAATAAGGAGTTTCAGCTCCTTTTGTTCTCCCCAAACCCACATTGCACCACGCGGGTCACACATTACAACTCAACACCTACACATACACCAAAGGAAGAAAACTGTTTAGGTACGTTCAAGTACCATGGATGGCAAGAAACAGGAGAAACAACAGCAATCCAACCTGCTACAAATGGAGAAGTTTGTGGGAGCGGGGCCGACGACAGGTACTAACACCATCCAAACACTCCCATCCATTCCCTGAAAAGGACATAAATCCTACAGCAGGATGCTCTTACCTACCGTACTCCTATAAAATTATCAATCTCTATATTCTTTAGCCTTCAGCCCTCCGATTGTTCTAGTTCATTTAGTTTGCGTAAAGCATCTTTGAACTGATTGTGTGTGAGCTCACTTTTTGATGACTACATGACTATCTGACATAATAACAATCTTTTGTCCACAATAGTTTCTTTCAATATTGCGACACATCTTTCAATGGTGCGGATTTCCGCTTGAAAAATGTTTGGGTTTTCATCTGTCTTGGAGCCATCCCTATACCACTTTATAGCATTTTGGTTTAGTCCCAATGTGGCGTCTTTGTCCCATTCAGATTTACTATCCAATTTTTTGGTAATTTTTTTTACAAAGTTAAATTTCTTTGGTATGTCATCTAGGGGCATTTTCAAAGTTTAAATTGAAGTAACCGAGGTTTTTCCAGCGTTGAGCTTGTAGAGGTTGGAGGAATATCCATCTACGACAACTTGGATGTGCATGTTGGAGAGAAAGTTGGATATCCATCTACAAAGGTTTGGCGAGAGTCCGTATGAACACAGTTTGTTCAAAAGAGCTGCATGCCACACTTGATCAAATGCTTTTGAGATGTCTAGTGATACTATTTGAGTTTCCCCATAGCGATGGATGGTATTACTCCAGACATGAGTTACATATGCAAGCAGATCGGCTGTTGACCTTTGTTGGCGAAAACCATATTGCCTGTCACTTAAAAGGTTGTGTGTCTCAAGGTAGCTCAGGATCTCGTATTTCCCCATGGTTTTGTTGATAACAGATAGAAGAGCTATGGGTCTGTAGTAAGAAGGCAAGGTTTTACAGCCTTATTCTTGAGGACTGGTTGTACTCGAGCAGTTTTTCAGGATTCTGCTAACCAAATTCTTTCACTATATAGTTAAGGTCACTTAAAGTTTATCATCCTGTATAATTTCCAACTCTAAAGTCATTTTGGTTGTAATTTGTCAAATTAAATATATATGTTGGACCTATATGTGTCTAATGTAATTTTTTTTTAATAATTTAGATGTTATTGTTTTTTTTTATAGTCAGTTGATTTGAAAAATTAGAGTGTCAATGAACGAAACATGGTTTTGGAAAATTCGCTGTTTGGTGCAATTCTTGACGATAACTTAATTCATCTACAACATCTATTGAGTAAAGATTCATTTTTTTGTGAACAGTTTGTGAGGAAGATACCATTACATATTTCTGTTTTGAATCCAGATATATTAAAATTTTTAATAGAAGTGGGTGCAAATGTTAATGATGTGAATATTGTAGGTGATACTCCATTACATTCTGCAGTTGGTTTTGGTGTCAAAGAAACCGTTTGCATGCTGTTATATTACAACGCTGATGTGAATGCAAGAAATTTGAAAAATATAACTCCCTTCATGACATCTTTAATGACTGGATATGTAGAAATTCAAAAAATCTTATTAGATTATGTAGATTTTCAGGAAGATCACCGAGATGAAAATATTGTTGCTTTAGCTGTGAAATACAATAGTCCACTTGCTTATGAAATTGTGTTGAGAGGAGCAAAAGTAAATTGTAAAGCTTTAGAATATTTCAATTATTCCGATGAAAATTTACCATTATTTAAATTAATTTGGCAGAATATTCCAAACTCTAAGATAAATTCTCATATTGGACAAAATTTTATTTATATGTTATGTGAAGGTTTATTAACAACAAAAATGGGATCTTATTTAGATTTTGTTATAGAAAATTCAAAAGAGACTAGAATTAAACATCTCGCAAGCAGTTTAAGTTTATTTCCTCTTAAACATTTTATTAAACGATGTGCTTTTGCAGGATGTTTAAAACAACTTACCAAATTTATTTGTTTGTTGTTACAATATGATTTAAAATTTACACACAGAACCCTTTTCGATATATATGAAACTTTTGGAAATTGTGAATTATTTAAAATAATGCTTCATTTTGATCCTGTTATTGATTTAAAATATTCTCACATTACTTTTGGTGGAAGTATTCTTCCTACTTACCTTTTCTTTGTAAAAAGTGATATTCAGACTATATGCAACAATATAAACATTGCGTATTTAGAGAATAGGCACAATTTTAATGCTTTAATAAGAACTATGACATATTGGGCTCATCCTACATTACTTACATTATTAACTGAAGTACAGAAAAAATACCATCCGAGAAGAAAATTAAGTTATACAGATATACCTCGCTTTCCTTCTTTACTAGAATTAGCTAGGGATACAACTAGAAAACATATTGTAAATAAATTTAATATCGATGATGCTAGTCAGTATTATACTTATATTAACAATTTAAATATACATAAAATATATAAAGATATTCTTACTTTTGATAAAAAGATATATACAGTTGATTTGCACATATGTAGGTGTATTTAAATTTGAAAGGATTCTTAAGAAATATTGCATGTATTAATACCTTATATTTATTTTATGTTTAATATATTTACTGTATCACCTTCTAATACTATAACTATAATTTTATATCAGTTAGTACATATAAATATAAATAAATTATTATTGTAGCAACATACAAGGGATATAAAAAACATTAAAACATCTATTAGTTTGTTTATTGGCATAAAAATGATGTTTGTGGTATGCTGACTACGGTGAAGGAATAAGAGGTGATATGATGTATGCAGATAAAATTGTAATGGTAGATTTTATGTAAGAGAGGCTGGAAGGAAAACTTGAGAATTGGAGAAAAACGCTTGAGACTGAGTAGGACAAACACTGAGTATATGACAAGATTTTGTGTAAGAGTGACTGGAAGGAAAACTTGAGAAATGGAGAAAAACGTTTGAGACTGAGTAGGACAAAGACTGAGTATATGACAAGATTTTGTGTAAGAGTGACTGGAAGGAAAACTTGAGAAATGGATAAAAACGCTTGAGACTGAGTAGGACAAACACTGAGTATATGACAAGATTTTGTGTAAGAGTGACTGGAAGGAAAACTTGAGAAATGGAGAAAAACGTTTGAGACTGAGTATATGACAAGATTTTGTGTAAGAGTAACTAGAAGGAAAACTTGAGAAATGGAGAAAAGCGCTTGAGACTAATTAGGACAAAGACAGAGTATATGACAACAGATGAAACGAATGGCCTTAAAATCAATTTGCAGAACCAAGTGCCGCCAGCTGTCCAAAACTTTAAATACTTTAGGTCTATTCTTCTTCTTCTGGTAGCGATTACAACCCTGGGTGGGTCCTGGCTGACCTTACAACTTCTTTCCATCTTTACAGGTTTCTTATTAAGTTTGTATCGAAGGGTCTGTTTTTATATTATTGCACCATCTTAGACGTGGGCGTCCCAATGATCTTTTAGTTGTCGGAGTTGAATCCCAAACTATCCCCTGGAAGTCTCTGAACATATCCCGATCTTAATCTTTGAGCTTTTATTCTTGGACAATATCGCTATCGTCGAAAAGTTGTTTAATTTCGTTGTTTGTTCTTATTGGTATTGTGCTGTAGTAGGATTGCGATAAAGTCCAAATATTTTCCGGAAAATTTTCCGCCCAAAGCTTCGAAGTTTTTTCTCATTAGCCTTTGTCATGGTCCATGTTATATTGTTTCCAACAGCATCTAGATCACCCAAAAATAGCTGGGGCCCATTCGTAGAGAAAAATTCGGGTTTTATTTGAGCAGTGTGTATCGCTTTTTTGAGTACCAAAATAAACTGAAGGGGCGAAAGAGCATCTCCTTAAGGTCTATGCTAGAAAAGAATGAGAAGTTAAAGGGTGAGATGAATCATAGAATTAAGTGTGAATAGATGACATGTAGAAGAATGAGTGGATTATTGGGTGACAGGAATGTGAGTGTAAAATTGAAAGGTGGGGATTGTAAGACCAGCATTAATGTATAACTCAGAAACATTTCAATAATGAAAAAGCCAGAGAGAAAATTAGAGGAGGCGAGAATGAGAAAATCACGAAAATAAATAAAAAATGTTTTGGCCAAATAAATAGCGAAACATCAGTGTGTAATCACTGCGACCTTTACAGATTTATTGTAAACACCCTCCATCACTTAAATATAATCACCTTTTTTAGCCCTGCCCTCTATGAGACTTAATAGCCTTGACAGTGGCTCTTCCACGTAACTTGAGGCAGTCGATTTTTTCTCTTCCAAGACTAGATACCATATTCTTGCAAGGCCTGCACATTCACATAAAACATGAAATGTGATTTTCGCCACCTTTTGGTAGATATATATGTCTTATCTGCCAAGTTGAGCTGACTCAGATATGTTCTGAGCGTCACAATGTCCTGTTAAGAGATACACCGAAACCATAAGACTCCTGGTACCCATGCCAGTGTCAGATAATTCCGATTTGCAGCATACCAACCGGTACACCAGATTGACTTCCCTTGAATTGGGGGAGGGGGCATTGTTTCTCGCATAATTATTCCTGGTAACTATCCTATCCTGAGGCATACTCATTATTTGATCTGCCTTAACCCTATCATATAACTCTGCGTGCTCTTTTTCCCTCAATAAGCTACCAGGCTGATATATATTCTTTTAATCAGAAATATTCTATGAAAATTTGATTTTTAGCACTTACTCGGTACACTAATTCCGTAGCCGAATCTCATCCCTAAGAATGTGGTAGAAGAATCCTCAAGATTTAATTATATTGTTAGTAATTTATTATACCATATTTTATTTTCAATTTTTATACAAACAATCTCAATACAAGCCTAAATAAAATCAATGAAAATTGTTTAAATAGTAGTTTATTATTCATTACAGTAAACATGTTTCAAAAATGAGGTCAAATTAGATTCACATATTTAATTTAATGTACTTTAGTTAATTTAAAAAAATTCAAAATCCGGTATATACAAAAAGAACATAAATTAATATATAAAAATGCATTACTAGCTTATTGTCAGTCTTTTGATTCATTTTAGTTAGCTAACAATAAATAAATTAATAAAAAAAATAAAAAGAAAAATTATCTTCGGTATTGTAATCTGTCTAAAACACTTCTACGGGTACCTGGTGGTACAACTTCAATAATTTCTGCATCTGGATTCATAGTAGCTCCTGAATTTGCCATCAGTTCGTTGACGTACGTATCTCTAGATAAATCACGAGGTGGTTCAACATTCACAGAGTTGTCAACAATTGGAACAATTTCGTTATAGTCATTATAGTCATTCCATCTTTCTTCAAAGTCCATAGGTTTAAATTTTGGAATAGTGTTGTACGACGAATCCACATAATCAAAGGTTTCTAGAGGGTGTTGATAGGATATTGCCTAGTGGAAAAAAAGAATAGTGCTTGTGCAGGTGAAATGTGCAATAGAACATAAAAAAGTAAGGTTTTAAGCAAATATATATTTCAACCATAATCATGCATGATAATTTCGTAATAGTACACTTGACCGAATTTAATTTGAGCGAAATCCATTTGGTCGAAACCATTTGAACGCAATTCATTAGTCCAAAATGAATAATTGATACTGAATGTATTTCTTGGATGATTGAAAGAGGTTTATGATTGTTTTCTGCTATGGTGTTATTGTTTTATCTCTTCTATGCTGTAACCCAATAACCCAACAGCATATTGCAGATACAGATATGAAGGAATTCATGTGGAGAAACCATGACCTGTTTTATGGCTATAACGCATTGCACTGCAAAGGTCATGATATCCTTGATATTTTTGGCCGAATGTGTTCATTTTGGTAAAATTGATTTCGGCCAAATGTCCCTTTATTTCGGTCAAAAGTTCTCTTCGGCCAAATGGGATTTCGACCAAATGGATTCGGCCCAATAGATTTTGACCAAATGATTTTAGGCAAGTGTACCAGACCCGACAATTTGAAAACGTAAAAAGTTTAGTATAATTTAAACAAAGTACATAAGGACATTATGTGTTTAAGTAATGTACGCATCTAAATTCATAAACCAAAAAAAGTGTCTCCACGAATTTCATGGGATGAGGAATGATGATGAATTGCATGTGCTTTTAAAATCAAAGCTTTTAATATTTGGTTCGGAAAAGGAGTTGTAACAGAAAAATCGTTACAAAAATGAGTAACTGGAACTTCTACTGACCCATTACTCCCACATTCGCGAAAGCTAACGCTTCTTTTCTCTCTTTGTCTCCTTGCCCCACTAAATGTTCCAAAAACTATTAAAAACTTTGCTTCCAGCGCATCAGAATTCAAGGAGTATAGTATAGAAATACTCAGGTACCAAAAAATAAGCTTCTCCAGTATCAAATACCTCGCCGATATCAAAAACATCTCCAGTAATAAAAATTTCTCCTGTATTAAAAACTTTTCCGGTATCAAAAAGCTTCTCCAGTATCAAAAAGCTTCTGCAGTATCAAAAATCTTCTCCAGTATCAAAAACCCTAGTGATGTTATAAGGGTTAAAGGTAGATCTACCGACCCATTACTCCCACATTTGAGAAAGCTTACGCTTATTCTCTCTCTTTGTCCCCTTGCCCCACTCATTCTCTTGCCACTTTTAAATGTTCCAAATATTAAAAGCTTCGCTTACAGCGCATCAAAATTTAAGGAGTATAGTATAGAAAATAAGATAAGCACGACAAACTTCTAGAATTATTATAAGTCGATAAAGACATAGAAACTATGCCGGAGTAAAGAATTATATGTATAATAAAAGGGAAGATATGAAGGTGCTATTTCGAGGTTACAAAAATTCGTGTCTGGTTGTGCAAACTCAACATTCCGTCGTTTATACGGATGCTGTTGCCAGCTGTTGATTTTTTGTAGAAACTTAAAATTATTACACTTCAGATACTGATACTGAAATATATCTTAATTACAAAGTTGTTTTTTGATTCAATTTTCAAAGAATGGAATATTATGGTTTTTGGTACTGGATCTTTAAAATGTAACTGCGTTTAGCAATAGATCAACGTTTCGGTAATACATTTCATCATCCTCAAACTCAGTGCAAAATTATTTTCTTTGTCATAAAGTTATGTTGTAATCTAAACAAACTAATTTCCCACTGGAACTGAGGATGGTGAAATATATCGAAACGTTGGTCTATTGCTAAACGCAGTTTCCTTTTAAACATCCATATCTTAATGTTTTTGGAAGAATGATCAAAGAAGGAATAATCAAGGAAAGACCTCGATCACTCCAACTTGATCAAACTTGGCAAATGCCAAAGAAATTTAACTTTGTAAGGAAATTTACCACAAAACTGGGAAGTAAATCTTAATGGGACGAGAACACCATATTGGGGCTAAGCCTAAACGCCATAAAATGGTATGCGGACGGCTCCAAGACATATAAAGGAACAGGAGCAGGGGTTTTTGGACCTAGAACCAAACACTCAGAAAGCTTGGGTGCGAATTCAAGCATCTTTCAAGCGGAAATTCTTGCCATCGAAAGATGTATAGAATTTAACATTGAAAGGAACTATCGTAGGCAGAAGATTGTGATCATGTCAGATAGTCAAGCAGTCATCAAAGCTCTGAACTCAGATACAATCAGTTCAAAGATGGTCTGGGAATGCCTAGGCAAATTAAACGAACTAGGACAGAATAACACTGTCACCCTTCTATGGGTTCCAGGACACACAGGAATAGAAACTATAACCAGAGGAGATCTCACAGCTGTCTTAACCTTAGTAAGAAGAACCTCCGAATTATTACAGGAATACCTACTAAGAGGACACATGAAGAAACCAGGATTGGTAGATGAAACAAACTGCAGATTCTGTGAGGTAGAGGATGAAACCTCAATACACATACTCTCAGAATGCATCGCATTTCGTGTTGTTACAGCAACAATGCACGGAATTCGGGTTTTTCACGCATAGATTCAGCGAATTTACAATAAATTTGGCATGCGCACAACCAGATGTTTTTTCGTAACCTCGGAACAGCACTTTACTTAGAAAACTTTAGAAGAACCTATAAAATAGAAATGGTTTAGAGTTTAAAATATGGTAAAAAATAAAGCAATTTTTGTGATGTGCAACATGCAAAGTTAAAAGCATATCAGAAACTATAAATATCATAGACTTATAATAGCTAGACTGATTCAATCCCGTTCTCACAGTCCGAGTGAGAAAAAAAAACGGAAGAGTGATTGCTTCTCTTTCTAATTTGCGACGCATGACAAATAAGTGCTCTTTATATAATAATTAGAAAGAAAAGCAAACACTACTACAATCTTTTTTTGATCTCGCTCAAATCGGAATGCTCAGTCTAGTTATTATTTGTCTATGATTATTACTTACTTTTAAGATTAGTAAATTTTATTTTAGGATAAAAAGGGAATATTGTGTGAACTAAAAATTCTATAATAATTAAATGTTAAATAGTAATAATAGAATAACTTTATTTCAAACACAATAAAATTACATCAGCTTCTACAAAACTAAATTAAAAGAAAACAGTATATATGTCTAGATAATTGCTGTAGATCACGTCAAAAAATGATAAAAAAATAGTTCATATACAAATTAAGTTTAAATCAATTACTGTATGTTAAGGTATATGTATAAAGAATATATTTATATAATCAAATATCGCAATCCTGGAATGTATGATAATTATAAAAAGTTTTTATAAGCGTTATATACTAAAATTTCCTTTTAATATAAAAAGTGTTGATTATAATAAAACGATTCATTTTTTTCTAATTAGTTAGGTTTAGGTATTAATGAAGTAAAAAATACTGACTCTCACAACCTTAGAGAATTTTGTTTTTTTTTTTTCAAGGATTGCGATCCCTTTGTTAAAGGTATATTACAGAGGCATTAGACTTATTAAATTATTGTTAAAAGGAAAGGATATTGTAGCGCATGCGTTAGACCGCCCTTACTAGCTTTTCGGGGGCAGATTCTCTACCAACCTCTTTATTTTTGATAATTTCATTTTCAACTGTGTTTTCTACGGATTCTCTGTCTTTATATTTATTGGTAACTTCTTCAGCATCCTTTTCAGTAGCATTATCTTGAGGTTGGACATCAATAATGCGTACTTTGAAAAACGCAGTACCTAGGTCGTCATTTTTGTGGTATTCAGTTTGGTTGATAACTACTTTGTGACCATCTATTATCTGAAAATATAACATTTAATTTATAACACACACGTTTTTTATACCATGTGCATATGGAATGAGAAAAATGACATGAAAAGCTAAAAAAGAGTTAAGTTAATTTTTCTGAATAAGCAACAACATACATATAGCATATGTTTTTCATTAAATCTATTGTTAGTTCTGGATCTGGAAAGTTGGAGAGGAGCACTGAGGCCACGATTGTGCATCCTCCCGTGTGTACGGATATCCATACATCAGGCTGTTATCAGGCCTAAAGATTTAAAATAGGTGATAAGACTCCAGAGGGTTTCTCTCTGACATCGGCTGGGGTAAGCCAGAACTCGCCCAACAGGGATTTCAGTAAAAGCAGAGTAGTTATACATTTTATACTCTACTGTTTTCTCTTCTTGTTTGCAACCTCTGCATGGGTGCGATCCACCCTAAAGAGATGTTGTTGCAATTGGCAGGGACCTGTTAAGATTCCCACAGCCAGGATGAGATAACTCTCTGGCCAGTCACACAGTTTGTTGTTTCATCCCAGCACTGTATTTTAGTGAAAGTGCTGTTTGATAAGGTCCACGACAGCAGACATTGTTAGCTTGATAGATGGGCGAGGGCTAACAGATTTGAAGCCCGCAGTCCTCCTTTCTAAATTGTGTGCTATGCGGTTGCATTTAGAGTTCCTTTCATCCAGCTCAGAGTGACTACAGGTCCATTGGTAAAAGAATGATAAAGAGGGTGGTTAGTCGGCTATTTTTGGGACTTGGAAAGTGAGCTCTCATGATAAGTTTATATGTTTGGCAAGTCTCGGCAAGCTTCCACAAACACAAGTGTGTAAAGAGGGTGTTTTGCTTGGCTTGCGTAAGATAGAAAAAGCTTGTTGCTGATTCAGGCCAGTGTCGGTTTTTGAACACAGCTCAAAGGAAGCTTTTACGATAACAAAAAAATAAAATAATAGACTATTGTGACAAATTAGTTTTCTTTGTTAAAAAACGATCACTTTTAAAACGTAGAAGAAAAATATAAAATTTATTGTTATGTAAATATCATTTCAACAAAATAAAAAATACATTCATATTGTATGCGTTTCTGTTTGGTTGGTAATTATGAGTACTGACTATATTTATATAATTATCAAATATCCGGTTTTAAATAATCAGTGATAAATATACAAAGGCTACCATAATACAGAGGTTTGAAAATTATTGCAATTGAAAAATAAAATATTATAAAAAGCTTTATATTAAACTAGCTGACCCGGCGGACTTCGTACCGCAAATCATCGTCATATTTTCTCGTTAGTTATCAGGTTTATACTATTTTTTTTTTTTCGTTATATTTTGTAGTTTATCGATAAAATATATTAGATGCATCACAATACTTAATTTAGTAAGAATTTCTCGTTTAAATATAAGTGATATTACCTGCGCCACCTTACGGTGGCGTGATATAAAGTAATCAAGTAAATAGTGGTTGATCGTTTAATGGAAGCGCCATCTGGTAGTAGCTCTCATTAATACGAATATCATATTCGTATTAACCATTAAAAATACAGCATCATACTGATTTTCATGACAATCGGTTGAACAGGGCAGAAGTTGCTACTCTGCAGCGCCACCTGGTAGCGAGTGGCATCAATGAGCATAACATACAAACATTCTACGTGGAAAAATACATACACATACCAATTTTCATGACAATTAGTTAAACAGAGCAAACCTGGTGGCGAGTGGCATCAATGGGCATAGCATATTCGTTTTCTTCGTGAAAAAATACATATACATACCAATTTTCATGAAAATCGGTTGAACGGGGCAGAAGTTGCTACTTTGCAGCGCCACCTGGTGGCGAGTTACATCAATGTGCATAGCATATTCGTTTTCTCCATGAAAAAATACATATACATACCAATTTTCGTGACAATCGGTTAAACAAGGCAGAAGTTGCTACTCTGCAGCGCCACCTGGTGGCAAGTGGCATTAATGTGCATAGCATATTCGTTTTCTCAGTGAAAAAATACATATACCTACCAATTTTCGTGACAATCGGTTAAACGGGGCAGAAGTTGCTACTCTGCAGCGCCACCTGGTGGCAAGTGGCATCAATGGGCATAGCATATTCGTTTTCTCCGTGAAAAAATACATATACATACCAATTTTCACGACAATCGGTTGAACGGGCCAGAAGTTGCTACTTTGCATCGCCACCTGGTGGCGAGTGGCATCAATGAGCATAGCATATTCGTTTCCTCCGTGAAAAATACATATAGTTACCAATTTTCATGACAATCGGTTGAACGGGGCAGAAGTTGCCACTCTGCAGCGCCACCTGGTGGCGAGTGGCATCAATGAGCATGGCATATTCGTTTTCTCCGTGAAAAAATACATATACATACCAATTTTCATGACAATCGGTTGAACGGGGCAGAAATTGCTACTTTGCAGCGCCACCTGGTGGCGAGTGGCATCAATGAGCATATCATATAAACCTTCTCCGTGGAAAAATACATATATATATACCAATTTTCATAATAATCGGTCCAGTAGTTTTTGAGTTCATCGATTTCGTACATAAAAACGCATCCTTTTTTATATATATAGATGGGAAATTATTCATATTTGATTAAGACATAAATCAATATTTAAGTTATCAGTTTTATTCTGATTTATGTTTATACCCACTTACCCATATAAATTCAGACTCATTGAATTAACTAGCTTTTACCAGCGACATTCTTTCGCGTCTAATTTTTTATGAGAAGATTACCCGATAACCTTTTATCGCGAATAATTTGCTTTTAATCAATGACTCGTATATCAAATTTTACATTTCTAGAAAGATTCGTACATTCTATACGTTCAACAATGACGCCTCCCGCACTCCATACCCTCGTGCTTCTCACGTGTCGCGTTCAACTGATGAGCTTAAAGCCTAAGCGGAACCCTATTTAATAAAATTGATCATATATATCTGTACCCTATTTTACTTGGTACATATAACGTGACTGACAAATTTACTTCTTCACAGATTTAAATGAAAAAATGTTAAGTGAAGCCAATCACAATACATTCTTGAAAATTGCATCCAAAATGGTTAAGCCGTTTTTGAGATTAGTGTTAGCAAACATTTAAACATACCGATAAACAAACAAAATGAAATGTTTAGGGTTCTCTTGTGATAAATACCCCCCATATTTTTAAATATATTTATTATGAACGGTCAGCGAGCAGTTACAACTTTAATATATGTATAGATTTATCATACCTTCGTCACAGATGTTGTATTTCCTTTGCCCAAATCAAGATCTATATGGGGGAAACCACCAATAGTAGGAAAATCAGCAATATCATCTGAAGAATTTCCGTATCTAATTCCTGGAAATCCTTTTAATAGTGAGTCCATTTGTTGTCTGACTCTAACCATGAGATCTAGAAAAAATATAGTTAAATCTAAAAAACTGTGTATTAATGATAAGACAAGAAGCGTATATATGTATCATAAAAAAATTATCTACAACTGTTCTACATAAAAGTTCATTATACAAGTGCTTCTTTAAGAATAATAGGAGCTATTATTCACTAGTGAATAATGCTTGTTACTGTGTCTTCTTCTGGTTGACAGTAATTCCCCAAATTCTAGTGTGGTGAAGTTTCGGCTTAAGGAAAATAACAAAGCTCCAATATAATAAAGAGTCCAATCGGATATCAAAAAATAAGCTTCTCCAGTATCAAAAACATCTTCAGTATCAAAAACTTCTCCAGTATCAAAAATTTTTCCGGTATCAAAATCTTCTCAGGTATCAAAAACTTCTCCGACATCAAAAATCTTCACCAGTATCAAAAAGCTGTTCTCTAGTACCAAAAAGCTTTTCCAGTATCAAAAAGCTTCTCCAGTATCAAAAACCCCAGTAAGGATTAAAGGTAGATTAAATCGTTGACTTCCACTTAATATTCCTATACAGTCAACAATAAAAGAAAGGAATTTTATTCTTACTGTGCCACCCAAACAATAATGTACCAAAAAAAAACGATTTGTAGCTCCAATTCATGGTTTTAACAAGAACTCCAAAATAAATCCCACAATTTCTACTCGGCACTAAACCAAGAAAAATTTACACACAAAATATCCAAATGTGGTGAAGTTGAAAATTAATAGATTTTATTCACAAATCCGTTAAAGATGTCCCACGATTAAACCGATTACATAAAATTCAATGGCGATCTTTTCAAGACGAGCGCTACAGATGTTGGGAAAAAATGCTTCCTGTTCCACTCGTGGCTGAAGGTCGAAAAAGGGAGCCGACTTCAAGAATTCGAAATCAGATACCTAGTTGGTTCTAATTTCTTTAAGAAATAAAGATTTCTTGCTTTTTAGTGCATTTTTTTTGAAGGCGGTTCAATTTTATTAAAAAAGGTTTTTATATTTAATATAATGTAGGTACTCGAAAAACTTCTCGAACTTAAAAGGGTCGCAAATAAAACAAAGTTTAAGAAACACTACCTTAAAAAAACAATCAACTACTTACTTCTCATTTCATTATAATTTTGTAACTCACACCGGTTAAAACGACTCATTTTTGTTAAATAATTAAATAAAAATAAACAATTTTAAAGCAAATTAATTCACCGTACATTAAAAAATTTTAGAATTTCTATTCATTACACTCCCAGTAATTTATTCGGTTCTTGTTCAACAACAATTACACAATTCAAGTCGCATCATTGTCATTCAGACTGCAAACTTCCTGAACAATCCATTTGTTTTTAAATATGGCACCCACACATAATCATAAAAACTTTTTAAAACCAGTATGAATTTTTACCTACAAACTATCCTTGAAAATGACATATTAGGATTGTTAGTAGGATTAATTGCATTTTTTTAATGAGAAATATTAATGACAGTAATTTAGATGGTGACAACAACAGGATTGTCCTTTTTGTTTTGTAACAAGGTAAGACTTATTATTAGGACTTAATAATGGTATTTATAACAAAAATATACTTTTTTTAGTTGAATTTTATACTAGCATATTTTGGAACTGATTCGAGCCCATAGAACCTGTATTCAAAATCAATCCTGCTTTAAACGTAACGCTTTAACCGATTCCGTTGCTGGACCTAGATAACAATTTTGTTCAAAGAAAGTAGATCAGTCGATACAATACTTCCAAATCTATTTATTTCACTGTCATCGATCCTTGATAAGTATGCAAAATTTCAAATCAATCGAACATCGGGAAGTGGGTCAAATTTAAATTGAAAGATTCCACCTTCACATACCAACATACATACATAAATACATACATACAAATAAAGTTAAATAAAAGGTTGTAAAAACCCAAAGTAAAATAAAATCATGACCGCAAATTGATATTTGTGTACTTAATGTTGAATTAAAATAAATATATATTTTTTTACGTGCATTCTAGGGCCAAGGATTCTCTATTTCTCATGAGTATTAGATTGCACCACTCTAAATTCACACAACCAAACTTATGCGGGATTGACATGTTTAAACATTGTCCTTGCAAAGGCCAGTTTAAAACTGTGACATCTTCCTTTTTAAGATATAATCTTGAAGGCATTTTCTTGCAAGAAGATAAAATAATTCCCAACTCTTTAGAGCCGAACGATTGGTTCTGCAATAAATCAAGATAGGATTCGATAGGATTTAGATCTGATAAACACTTCCTATTTGATATTATGGTACAGACTAAAGTCCGAAAAAAGGACTGGACTGTGGACCCGTAAATCTCGCCTACTGTACAACCTTCGAGTGTGAACTCTATTTCTTCCGAAACTAAACTGAAACCTTTACATCGATAGCTTTCAGAAATTGTCGTTAAAGTTTGGGGATGAGAAACACTGATACTTAATCTAGCAATTTGGTACAGGAAGCGGTCCTGTTGTTCAGTTTTGACGAATTTCTCTAAGTCTGTTCTTGAAAGTTCTAACTCTACGTGTCCCTTTAGGTTATTCTTTGTCAAGAAATTAACCAAAATCTATCTCTCACAAACTTAAAACTAAAACTACCAACCGATTTCCTTGAAGGCTACTAACACTTTCGGAAAACTACCTAAAGAATGGGTCCCCAAGGAAAAATCTATATCAAAATATATAAGACCGGTACTGCAAAATAACCAATTTCGTATTTCACTAAAAATATACTTGATTAGATTAAAATTAAGATATTTATCTTATAAATGCTTCATTAGAAAACATCATTTCTTAACAACCTACAAAGATTTACCTTATTTATTTTTAATGAACCAGTGGGCATGATAATTTAGTAAATTCAACTTTTGGTTCGAAAAATAATTTGAACAAAATGAGTTTGTTGAATAGAATTTTATTGGGTTAATCAGTACAATTTATCTTATTTTTACTTTAAAATAATATTAATTTCTTTACTCAAAGATCTTTCTGGGCAAATCAGGTGCACAATAATAATCAAAAATTAATGAATAGAAGCAGAAATTTAAATTTTCTTGACAGGATTATGGCTACTAACGAGAATAGCCTTTATACAGAGTAGCTTTTTATATATCTTGATCCTGAGCCCTAGGCGAAGGTTTTTGTGCTTCCCTTCGTCCTAGCTAAATAGGAGGCCTCACGCAGGAGTAGACACGCCACAGCGTTAATCTCCCAAACCCACATTGCACCATGTGGGATACACTTAAACACAACACTGACACTAACAACAATTTTTTTTTTGACAGTTTGGGCACCTTCTAGGAATCAAGAAAATGCCGGAACAACAGAAACCAGGAAGCAAACATTCCCTGAAAAGGACATAAGTCCAACATCACCTATCTGTTAACCAACTGATCCTTGATCCGTGATAGCTTGATGAGTTTCATCGATTTATATGAAGGTGGAAGAAGAAACATTGGGTTATGTAGACAGTGGAAAGTAGAGAAACTTTTTATATGTCTTAATCTACTGGTGGCTTGTTGTTAGGGCTGGTAGTAGCATTAAGAAGACAGTGGTAAGCGCTATATAGAGTAGCCTTAAATCTATGGTGGCCAGCTGTTAGGTTTTTATGATCTTATGATTTCCATCGCTTCATATTGAGGTGGAAGAGGCGATAATGGATTAAGCAGACAGTGGTAAGCTTTATGTAGAGTAGCTGTTTATATTTCTTGATCCACTAGTGATTTGCTTCATATTGAGGTGGAAAAAGACAGTCGTAAGCTAGGTATAGAGTAGTTATCTTTATTTCCTATGATTAAATGGGTCTTAGGATGCTGGGACAAGAGTGTCAACTATAAGTCCCAAAATAAAAATTCATATTAAATTCATAAGCCAAGAATTTCAATTCAAATTCATTCTAAATAAAAGAAATCTTTCTCCAGATATTTTCTAGTGATAATATTTTTCTGATTCCTGAGCAAATGGCTTAATTTATATAATTTGTAATAAGAATACATTTTCATTTACTTTTTATATTATAAATTCTACTTACTTTCCAAATTTTCAAAAAGTCCGCCGAATGGATTGGAATAATATGGTCCATCATCAACTCCTACACTAGTATCAACAATTGGTTGGTCCCCATAGTTTGGTTTGGGTCTTACGAACTGGACACTGTCATCTATTTGTTTTGAAGTTGCTGGAAATAAAAATATTTCATTGATAAAATATAAAATCGTAATAAAACATTTATATTTTTATTTATAAGCTGATATAATATATCACAACCATAACAAATCCTAATATGAATGAACGTGACGTACAATGTTTATTTTTAATTGTTAATTATAAGTTAAGTTTGTTATTTTATAACAGAAGTAAGATTGTTAAGTTTATCTGGGATTTACCAATTTTTTTATCAAGTTTAACGTTTCAGCTCCTAATATATTGATATGGATCTTTCTTGGGGTCATTATTTCGGTGACTTATAGGGAGTGTGAATCCTTTTAAAGGGAATCGGTTAGTAAGAACGAGTTCGTAGGAAAAGAACCGAATTATGGAAGAACAACTAGTGGATTATTTTGCACCAGGACAGCTTACCTACTCATAACATCTGTGAAGCAGGATTTTGCCGATAAACACACTCCAGTGCTCGAACACGCGACGTACTCGCCAGATTTGGCACCGTGCGATTTTCGTTTGTTTCCAAAGATAAATCCTGTTTTGAAAGGGCCCCGATTTGAGTCGATGGAAGCAGTAAAGCAGAAAATGACGATGTTCCTAAAGACCCTTATCAAAGAAGACTTCCAGCACTGCTTTGATTAATGGAAAAACTTTTGGAAAGGCGTGTAGCAAGGGGAGGAGAGTATATTGAAGAGGAGCATTCGAACGTATAATAGTTTTTATAATAAAACTCGTTTTCGTAACCAGTCTCGTTATTTAATAGCCAGACCTCGTATTGACCTTTATAACATTTTTCATAAATTATACAAATTATGTTTGCTTACTCAAACAAAAATTGTAGTAATTTCTTCAATTTTCATATTAATGTTAAAAATGAAAACATATTTTCGTATAACTAATTAAATTTGGTGACTAGTCAAACTTACGTAAATATACATTTTAATGTGAGTAAAGTACATATGTATATTTATATGAATCATTAGATTTGAATACATACTTAGAGTTTTTAGATTGTAGAGTAACTCATTTGTTAATTTTAATGTTCAAAGTAATGATTTTTATGACCTATTATCAATTAGTCACACTGAATTTATCTTTAGTTAAATCGCTACATTAGAAAATGTATCTATATAAGTATTTGCATACTTAACATACATAAAAATAAGTGTGTTAACAGTAAGAATTAACATATTAGTTTCTATCCAGGAATTAACTTATTTATTACTAACATAGTTTGTTTTAGTAACGTTTGACGAAAGATTTTCAAAGTAATTAAAATTAACTGCAGGTTGAAGGAGTAATAAAATGACTCAAATAGAAAAAAGAACCGGAACTTAGAAGGTGCAGGTCCTCTAAGCCTTAATGGTACTAATATACAAGTGTTGGGATAGGTTAGGTAACTTAGAGTGATTTTAAAGTCAAAACTTACCACCATCTTAAACACATAACCAAGAGGGCCAATGGTGGCCAAACGCAATTACGAAAAAACATGGAATTTAAACCATACACCAAGGTCCAAAGATTTGCTTGCCTTGACATAACAGCAATGGAAGTTCTGTTAGACTTTCCTCATCTTCACATTATCTTAAATAAGAGGTTTTAATAGGCTGCAAGAAAACCCCAGCAACATTTTTGTTAGATAAGTACACAACAAAATAAACAGGAAATTGGAGAAGACATCTGAGAGATGAAATCAGACCGCACAGTACGCAAATACCTGCCTAAGAAAACGTTCCAGTAGAAATACATCAACGTGAGAAACGGAAAAGTGCGAGCAATAAACCTAAGCTTCAGGTTTACACCTAGTACATAGACAGAACTAGGACTAAAGAGAGGTCATGAGCAGAGATTTATAGCAGTGACAGTAATCTAAAAAAACTTGTCCTCTGGAGATATATATCTATGTTTCAAGCAGAAATGTATACGATCTTTTAATGCAGAAGAGAAAATAATTTGAGAGATTCAGAGGATCAACATATGCACAAATACTCAGGCAGCCAGTGGTGCTTTAAAGACCCCTAAAGTGGTCACCAGACTAGTACACGACTGCCGAGTAGAACTTGATATCCTGGCGAAACAAAAAAGTATCAAACTGGTTTGGGTACCAAAACATAGGGGAATACAAGGTTGCAAACAAGTTTATAAACTTGCAAGGAATGGATAAGCCACAATATTCTATGTGTCAATTAGTGTTAAAAAACATTGGATAAACAAAAGTAATCCGTTCTCGAAGTGTGTCAAAGAAAATGGTCGCAACGTTTGTGTCAAAATCTTGGTGATATAAACGTTTGTGTACCAGAAGTTATCGCAAAACTATGAGAAAGCAACATACAACGGCGATAATGCAAGTGCTCACACTGTCCAAAAGACAATCGAGTTTTTGGAGCTTCAAAACATCGAATTGTTAGAACATCCACAGTATAGTACCGACAAAAGTCCTAACGACTTCTTCACGTTCCCAAAGATCAAGAATTCAATGCGTGGGCAGCGATTCCAGTCGCTAGAAGAATCCATCGATGCCTTTAAAACAGTGATTCTGCTGGTGTCAACTGAAGACTGGATTAACTGTTTTACCAATTGTATTGATCTAAGTGGGACATATTTTGAAAAGCAATAAAGTACTCTAAGTCTATATATTTTTTGACTATATGGATATATGCTAAACTAAAAAGACCATCCTCGTATAGCAGAATTATAAACTGATAATATAAAAAACTGATGGAAATCACCTCATTTAACAATATATTGCAAAGAAACATGACCACAATTTGTCAAATAAAATACGTATTTGACCTAAATTTGAGCATAAATCAACTAAAACGCGTTACAAACTTCAACTAATTGGAAATAAATTAATCAACCACATGTAAAATATGAAAGAAAGTATCAGTAATTCTTAACTAATCTTGGTTAAACATAACGGATGAAATTACCTATCCTAAGACATACAATAAGTATTTAACCCGAAAAATAAAGAAGAAATGTAAAAAAAGTACTAACTATTATATCAAAAGCACATAACAGAAAATTATTTTATAAGGTCATTTTGAGGACCAATATGAGCATGCAAGAATCTCCCCCAAGAATTTTATTCAATTAATTAGTTATTACATATCATTCCACAAGCCAATGAACTAAATGTGTTAAAATTGATAGAGGAACCTGCTTATTATTATATTCACCAATACTATTCCTTTGTAATCCTTTTTAATGGATAAAATTTACGTTAATCAACTTTTTTTTCTAATATCAGGTTCGTAAACCTCATTAAAACGTCTTTAAATACATGGGTAAGCCAACCTCACTAATTATGATTCAGCAGAAGTATTAGGATTTCAAAAACATTCTTATACCTGTTTGTCAAAATTGATAACATTTTGATATGGTGGGCACTGCTTTCTAAGAAGTCTATTATGTTCGTTAACTTCTGACATTTATAAGTTGTCTGGTTTTCCCCAAAACTGGTTTGGAATAATAGCTTCAACCAATTAGTAGCAGTATCACGAAGTTGAATGTTGTTAAGATTACTGATTATGTTGTTATTCATTGTTTTAGATAAAACATCATTAGACAAAAAAGTCGTATATTCATTTATTATTTTAGGGAAAAAACATTGTTTTTATTGCTCAGTGATATGGGACTGAGAAAACAGTTAAAAAAATATTGTCAATAGCTATATTCCAATTCAATTTATCACGATTTGATAAAACAGAATTATGGAGGTTTGGTGATACATTTGAAATTCGCGCGTTAAAAATTTAAATTTTTTAAAAAATCTGGAACTTATTAGTTTCACCCCGATTTTCAAAAATCGAGTTTCACCAGATCTCCACGTTTTAAGGTCCATCCTAGCTATTCCCGAGATGATGTCCCTTTGTCTGCAAGAATGTATGAATGTGTGTGAATGCGCACTTCAAAAATTTTCATTTTTTTATGCTCATGAAAATACAAACGTCACTAAAAGTGGAATTTTTAACGCGTGCTGTCAGTCTCTAAAATGTCTTTTTGTACAACTGTCATTAAAAGTGACACTTTTAATGATAGCAAACAATGTTAAAAACGATTGTTTACATAGCAGCGTGTTAAAAATACTTTTAACACGTTGCCATGTAAACAAGTTTACTTTTAACACGGTTTAGTTTACTTTTTAGACGGTTTGGTTTATTGTCATTGCAAATTCGCTCGTTTCATTATCAAAATAGAGAGTTGTACAAAAAACATTGTATGGTATTTGTGTTAAAAGTGATTTTATTTTGTTCGTGAAATTGTTCAATTCGCTCCGCTCATTTCACAAACGTTTTCACTCACAAAATAAAACCTCACTTTTAACACTCATATCATAAATAACTATTTTACGACACTGGTGTTAAATGTCATTTACTTTTAGCACCAGTGCTAAAAGTGATTTACTTTTAGCACTGCTAAGAAAAGCTTGTAATACCTGCTTATGTCCTGGTTATTTATATTCATCATCGCTTTCAACATAGAATAATTGGACCAAAGCGTCGATGATTTCCATATTTTAGACTTTTCTTCAAAGTAAGCGAGCAGCACTTTTTCACTGGTTTCCCTACCTCTAACATTTTTTTGATCACACCACTTCAGAAAACGATCGTATGAAAACTCATACTGTCGCTTTGACTTATTAGGCAATAATTCAAAGGTAGCTTTATTAGCAGCTTCTGTAATTTCTACCGGGAGAAATTCATTTTCTTGACCACTTTCCATCATCGAATAAGAATTTATAACATTTGTTTGACGCAAGCTGTCAAAAACAAATCAACACTCGATTTTTTCTTCGTCCTAGCAACGTATTTCGTAGGTAAGTTGGATGAAATTAGATACATTTTATCAATTTATTTATTAAAAGTAATAATAAGCGTTACTTTGGACTATTACTAGCGTTCGTAGAAAAAATATTGTATGATATAGGTACCTACGTGTTAAAAGGGATTTTATTTTGTTCGAAGGGATGAGGCACTCCGCCTACGGCGTCGTGCCTCAAACTTCTCTTCTCACTTTTAGCACTTACCTATATCATAAATAACTATTTTGAGCTTGAGGAGCTTAAAACAGCAGAAAAATCCATTTTTGGTCTCTAAAATGAGCGAGAAGTTGCAAGGATGGCCTCCATGGTCAGCCTCTTTGCGATTTTTTTATGAATAGTGGTAATTCTTGGTGTACCTACTAAATATTTATTATAATAGTGAATAATAAAGGTAAATAATTATTATTTAAGTTAATTACTTATTTTTATATAATATAAATCGTGTATTTTTATTTATTATTATTTATTAGGCGTTCATGCAGCATGATTTTTAAATAATTATTATATTTTTTAACCTCTATGCAATAAATTAATATTAATCATAAATTATAGATTCTACATCGTCATTGTTTGCAGGATATTATCTCTTATATCAGCATTTTTTATCACAATAAAAAGAAATATCTATGAATTTTTCTAATAGTCCAGGTTCCCACGTGGAAAAAAAGGCATAAAGAATAACCGGCTAAAACTTTCAGAATCGCTTAATTGCACTTAGACCTACAAACTTCCATAGCAACAATATCGATGGATGGGGCGTTTTTTCTGCAGCAGCGGGCAAACGTGTCGAAAGTTATAACCCTCCCCGGAGTGATGGATAACCGATTTATTTTTTGTGAATCAACAGTTTTTTGTTATTACATAATAAAACATGTGACCTACAAAAAGAGTAGGGCGTTTGGCGGGGCCTACGCGCTCAACATGTAATAGTTACGACTGCCAACTAATTAACAAATAACCAGTTAACGCCCTCTTCTTTTGTAGGTTACATGTTTTATTATGTAATAATAATAAAAAACTGTTGATTCACAAAAAATAAATCGGTTATCTATCACTCCGGGGAGGGTTATAACTTTCTACACGTTTGACCGCTGCTGCAGAAAAAACGCCCCATCCATCGATATTGTTGCTATGAAAGTTTGTAGGTCTAAGTGCAATTAAGCGATTTTGAAAGTTTCAGCCGGTTGATCTTTATGCCTTTTTTTCCACGTGGGAACCCGGACCATAATTATTGTGTAGAAAATTTGATTAATGACAATAACAATTTCATCTTTATTATTTGATCTTATCATCACCTAAAACCAATGACTAACAAGAATTCTATATTTCTAAACAAATAATAGTTTTCCCAATCGCCCTCAGATTTTCTGAAGAAAAAGTGGCTCTCATCTGAGAACACTTTTCTCCAATTTTCAGCAGTCCACCTCTTATCTTTTTTCGCTCAATCCGTTATTCATCACTCTAGCAGTCAATAGGTGTCTTTTGAAGTCTTACTGCTTTTCTTTTACCTTCCAAAAGTCGTCTTCGCACCTTAGAGTCATGAATAATAACTCCAGCGCGTTCTAAACTTTCTGTAGGTAGATTTTGTTTTTCTAGGATTTAATTTACTCTCCCTTACTAAAATTACTTCATCCCTTGCAGTTGTCTTCCTTTTCCTTCCATATTTCCCTTTTCTGTTCACCACAATCGTCCTAGTTTTCCTTTTTTTGCTTCCAAGCTCACATTGCTTTCCTTTGCAATATCTCTTTGGTCATATAGATGTATGTTCACTCTAAGTATCAATTTTAGTACATATTTTGGAGGGATATCCATCTTCAAAAATCAAGAATGAAATGAAGTCCTGAATTAATGACTTCTCAGACTATAATTCGAAATAAAAACGAACAGCAACGCGTCTGGAAGTTGGTTACATTCATTATTGACTGAGAATCAGGAAGAATCTAAGAATCTAAAAATCTGCGACTAAATTGGTTGCGTTCACATCAATTCGCATAGAATTGTAAATAGAAAGAAAGATACGACCGAAGGTAATAAAATAAGATCTCTCGATCAATCTTTGATTCAGAGTGAATATTGATCTTATTTTTTTTTAATATTTAAATACAATACTGTACTTATATCATTTTATTTCATATTTTAAGTTGGCAAAAATAAGTAGTAGTATCAAAATAAACGTGACTGGATACCTAATCAGATTTTGTATAAACAAAAGATGATCTAAGACCACGATTATATGCGGTTTATTGGTTAAACTGCTACTGGGTTACTTTTCCAGTGAAATCATTAATAGCAACCGAATTTGTGATTACATTTTGTTTTTGATGTTTCTATATATAGAATCTTATGTTAGTAAATAAGAATGACCATCAATTGCGTTTTTTTAGTGAGATTTTCTGAGGTTGATTCACATCTAAAATATCTTCGTCATAAATGTTAATTTCGTCACTCATGATTCAATATTAAACAGAATTCTAGAAATTAAATTATTTTAAGCAAAATTATCTGTGGTCAAAGTTTTCCGGTAATTATGTCATGGTATGATGGGTTATTATATATTATTAAAATCCAACAATTCTATTCCTAACAAGGTCATGATAATACATGCCATAATGTACTGTATATTATAAATCAGAACTTATACGTTGGTAATTGTTCAATTATTTAAAACAGTTTTTTATAAAAATAGAAGTGCATAAATTGAAACTAAAATTAACTCAAAAACAACATTTTTTAAATATTTCAGTTAGTAGAGTATCTGTTTTGAGGCTTTTTGATCAATTGCTGTAGAAAGTTTTCTGAAACCCATAAGCTACCTATATTTCTTTATTAGCAGCTATTTCTCCATTGCTATTAATAGCTAACTGTCCTGACTGAGCACACACACAATTAGTTCAAAGATGGTCTGGGAAATTACTGAACTACGACAAATGATACCGTTCTATGCGTTCCAGGACGCATAGGAATAGAAGGAAACAAAACTGGCAAAAAAGGAACTGTAACCCCATATTTGGAAACAGAACCATCTCGTGTAATCAGTAGTAGTAGTACAGTCTTAGAAAAACTAAGGAAAGAAGTGGATAGAGAAAAATCCAAGTAGTGGAACGATCTAGAAGGTCTAAGATCCTCCTGGGAAACCAGAAGAAATCTTTCAGCTGTATAAACATTAGTAAGAAGAACCTCTGTTGTATCAATGGTTTTTGGGCTATTAGGCCGGCGTCGATTGGCTTGCTGACTTGACGTTTCGCCAACACGAGCGGTTGGCATCTTCAGAAGTTGCTTCCTGGTTGACAGTCTACGAACTACTAAGCTCTGCGTCTGAGTCTGGAATGGTATGCTGATGTAGTAGCGAGGACTTGGGTCTCCTCAAACTTAATCCGATGGTCCATAGAGAGAGTATGCTCCGCTACGGCGGATTTGTCTCTCTGCCCCAGACGACAATTGGCCTTGTGCTCTTTAATCCTGGTGTTGATCCAGCGTTTGGTGGTTCCTATGTACACGCTTCCACATGTGCACGGAATGCGGTAAATTCCCGAAGCCGACAGTGGATCTCTTCTGTCTTTTGCCGATCGAAGACATTCTTTGATTTTTCTCGTTGGTTTGAAAATAGTCTTCACATTTTTCTTTCTTAGCAATCGACCAATTATGTCTGTCACTTCCGGATAATAAAGAGTGCGAAAACTCTACCCTTAACGAACAACACCGACCAGAAACGATTGGAATCGAAAGCAACTGAGGCCCCGCCCACTTCCTTTCCGACGTATAAATACGGGCTGCAATCACGCAGAGCTTAGTAGTTCGCAGACTGTCAACCAGGAAGCAACTTCTGAAGATGCCAACCGCTCGTGTTGGCGAAACGTCAAGTCAGCAAGACAATCGACGCCGGCCTAATAGCCCAAAAACCATTGATACAATAGACAATGGTCGCGAAAGCCTTTCACAGTTTATTTAAGTAGGTACCTCTGTATTACAACGAGAATATTAACCGAGTACTGCTGGTTAAGAGAACACATGAAGAAACTAGGACTGGTAGATGAAGCAAACTGCAGATTCTGTAAGGAAGAGGACGAAACCTCAATATATATAGGTACTTTTAGAATGTATTGCCTTTCGTTACTTTACGGTCAGATACCTATGATCATAGAAATAGAAGAGGAAGAACTACCTAATATATAAAGTCTCCCATTATGTATTTTTAAGTATATTTGCCATGTATAAACAGTATCATAGATTAAATGCCCGTAAATTTAAAATAAAAAAATACCTGTATATAGTATACGTACAATAAAATTAGAGTAAGGTCTTACAGTATTACATAAATGCACTTAAATTGGATTTAAATTGAAAATATTATGGACTATTATTCAATCAGCGGTGTTCCGTTCTTACGTCCTTAAAGCTCGTTTAAATGCATGTTTGTCTTTAGATGCTAATTTATCAATGATGATTGTTGTGTCTGGTACCAGATTTACCATATAGATAGTTTTATATCTAACAAAAATCAATGTATGCTTAGTAAACAAATTTATTCAACAAATGAATAAATAATTTTATTTTAATAATTATTAAGACCAGAAAAACTTGAAGACGCTGAAGCAATTTAGGACGAAGATACAACAAATGTCAGAAATGTTAAATGATGATCTTACCAACAATTTTCAACATGAACATGATTCAAAAGGTAGGAAGATGGTTTTCATATGAATTGACCGAAAGACAAACAAAAACTCACTTCTGAAATTTTGTTGGAAAGATATAAAAAAAGGGTTTTTTCATCGGATTGTTACTGGTGATAAAAAATTGATCCAGCAAAAAGGGAAAATTTATGCCCAGAAGTTTTCTGCCTTCAGCAAGATACTTAACCAGGGGTTAGACAACCACGACCTGGGTGGGAAGTGCCTTCAGTAAAGCTAATCCTCATCCAATAATACTATGGCACATTCCCCAATCCCCCAGGCGTGACATTATTGCAGATTGTGTAATAAAAAATATTAATAAAGAATAGTTATTTCATTTAATTTGATTTCTATTTATTGCAAAATAAACAGGAATTTGTATTTTTGACAATATCCTCGGGGTGTTCATTTTATATATTCTATTTAAATGTTAATGGTTCACTTACTGCTATTATTGTCAACTCGTCTAGAATATTTAACATTGTTATTAAAATGCTTTGAGCAAGGTAAACAAGTGTTTGTTACCTATATGTTTTTCTAATATTGCATAATTATGATGACGCACATTGTTAATACATAAATCTTTGAGTCATAAAATAGAAAGTACAGGAATGGAAGATACCTATACAATGATACGTACGAATAGAACCAGATTTAAATTAATGATAATATTAATAAAAAGTGTGAGGTGTCAAGGGACACCCGGATGGAACGAAGTTCCTTTCGATTAATTAGTGAAGGAATTAGTAATTTGTAAACACAACAGAGTGTTTATACATACATAAGCATTTATTATTGTCTGTATAAAATCTCTACTTACCTAACAGTTCGTGTCTTTTAACAAAAATGTCCATTAATACAATACCAGAGCTTTAGATAACACATCTTTTTAGAATTACTTTTTATAATTTAAAACAGGAATTAACAATTCAATATAAAATTTTAAAATTAAAATATTTGACAGTAACTGACAGTTAAGGTATATAATTTGACGTAGGTACCTAACTAGTCAAGTTACGAACTATTTTTAAAATGTTTATGAATTTATTAATTTATAAAAACAGGATGAAATAAAATGTAATACTATTATAGTTAATTATTATTTTTTCTACAGTATTTTCTTTTTAATGTACATTTTCTTTTAATTTAAAATAGTGTCTTTTTAATTGTAATATATCTATCTATGAGAGAGAGGGAGAGAGAGTTATTTATTTTTTGGTCTGTGAGAGAGAGAAACATGCGTGTGTCGTGTCATAGTGTCGTGACAACTTTTGCTATGAATTTTTTTTGGCTAGCTCCTAGCGACAGTCGTAACTGTTCGTAACGCGCGAAAGGGAATTTCGTTCCAATAATTGGTCATTGATGCGACTTATTTTGTTTAAAGCAATGTTGTGTAATTTAATGACATAAAATTTAAAACATAAAACCCTCTTTTAGTGGTAGATTCAAACTGTCTTTTTTTCTATGAAGAGTTGATAAAATTCTTCTGAAAATAAACCAATGGTTGTCACTTTATACACAATTTTAACGTGCTTATTCCACAACTGAATAGCGAATACAACAGAATAGCAAGCTCGTAGATTATATATGTAAATAAAAGCAAAATCAATAATAAACACATATAGGTGGAGGATACTGAAATGAATGACTATAGGATACAACACAATGCAACGAACACTATTAGCAAATTGAATAGAGCTTAGGTTGGATTATCTTCTACATTAATAAAAAAAGAAATATTAACCCATATTAGAGCTTAAAAAGGTTAAAACTAATTTTCGTAAGCAGTTTATGAAAGAGGGATTAAAAAAAAAACTTCATTTTCAGAGAATAAACAAGTCGGTTATCAAATAAAAGATATACCTACTTTCATAAGCCCAAACAACTGGGGATTTTTTATTTATAAGGGGGTTCAACAGGAGTTAAAATTTGTTTGGCATTTCACCAATATTGGAGCAAGTACTACATATATAAAAATTAATAAGTTTAGGAAAAGCGTTAAAATTTTACCGTTTAGGTTATCCGATACATGCCAAAATAAATAAGGTTCTTCTTCATGATATGAGGATTCTATATTCAAAATTTCATGACGTTATATTTAGGCTTAAAGTACTTTATTGCTTTTTACCTTCCGAACAGCAACGCTGTTAGAGGAAGGTATTGTGATCGCGAAAAATTTCGATCTCGGGTTTTTAGCGGTAATACGCGTTTTAGGGTTACTTGAGCCTAAAAAACCCAAAAATAAAAAATGTCTGTCTGTCTGTCTGTGTGTCTGTGAACACATTTGCGGCTAAACGGCTACTCGGATCGGCCGACCGGAAGTGGACGTTTACTCTTATAAAAAAATGGAATTTTTTGAAAATATTGAGTTTTCATATAGTTATAGGCAAAATATTTATACTTTGTGGAAAGAACATGTAATTTCCGACATTTTTGAAAGAATACATTTTTTTGATATTTTCATTAGTTTTCGAGATATTGACACTTTTATCAAAAACTGGAAATATGTGAAATAAAAATTGTGGATTCGCTCTTTCACTACTTGTTATTATACATGCTACTTTTCGGAAGGTCGTGTGGTGCCCACACCAGATTTTTAAAATATGTCCCACCAAGATCGATACACTTTTGCATTCGTTTAAACCAGTTAGTAAAACAATTTTTTCAGTCTTCTAAACGCCTCTACATGTCCCTGTTTTAGATGCATCGATGGATTTTTCTGGCGACTGGAATCGCTGCCCACGAATCAAATTCTTGATCTTCGGGAACGTGAAGAAGTCGTTGGGACTAAAGTCGCGACTATACGGTCTAACAATTCGATGTTTTGAAGCTTCAAAAACTCGATTGTCTTTTGGGCAGTGTGAGCACATTGTACGGTGTTTGTTAAGGAATTGTTCATAAACAAATAGACTGTTTTGTGATTTTGATACATTTTTTAGCATCTTATTGCATAGGTGAACAAATTATTTTAAAATAACAAATTATCTTAAATAGATTATATAGTCCATTTTATCGTTTTTGGCCGATTTGATATTAGAAACCACTGAAATAAGATTAAACTGTCATCCAAGTTACCAATGGCGGACAGTTTTTTTTTTCTAAATTAGGTCGTAAGTTTCTGAAACTATCAGTATGGTTTGACATCTACAAAAAATATGACATTATTAATTATTAAATTTAATCCTTCAACAACGAGCCGTATATGACTGTTACTAGGAATGTGAATTAAGTCAAGACTTCCGTATTGAATACTTTTTATCTACCGGTGAAACAAGATGCAGTTACGTAAGTTGTATTAAAAAACAAACGTCCTCATTTAAATTTCTAACTTGCCTGTCTGAGAGAGATGTAACTCTAAATTTACTTCGAGTATGATTTCTGTCATCGGCCAAAATCTGTGAAATGGACTATAGATATAATGGGCGCTGATTATTCAAGAAAACTGACTAGGGTTAAGATTTTCCTTTATGAGATTTCTAATGAAAAATAAATAATAAAATTAGATAACTTTCTGGAAAATAGTTAAAATTGTAATCAAAGTACTCCCTTGTGAGAAAAACAGACAACAAATAGTAATTATGTAAGTCTGGATAAGAAAACTTAGAAAACCAACTTTAATTATGATCGTCTGATATTTCACGACTATTGTTACTGGTTAGGTAATTGGAGTTATATTAAACGGAGTATAAATACGACAGGTATTTATATACGATATACGATTTATATAAGAAGATTAGATTTCACCATTTATTATATTTCCACAACTTTACGTAAGTTCTTATTTCAAATAATCGTATTTGATTAACCTGTTTTTCGTTATTTTGATAATTACTTATATATTTTATATTATTTATCGAGGGCATAATGAATATTAATAATAATTTGTGTTATTGTCAGTGAAAATTATACAGTTTTATCGACAAAAGCTTATACATAAAAGAAGAGAAAAATAATAAAGTACATAATTACACATAAAAAATTTCAAATTACATGTATGTATGTATGTATGTATGTATGTATGTATGTATGTATGTATGTATGTATGTATGTATTTATGTATGTATGTATGTATGTATGTATGTATGTATGTATGTATGTATGTATGTATGAGCAAATTGGTGGTAACAGATACACTTGCGATCTATAAGATCTTCTGATGTTTCCTTAGACTCTTCTAGACCTATCTTTCTTAGAAAGTTTAGAATATCGCTGGGTTCCAAGTTAGGTAGATCTTCTATTTCGTATAATCCTAAAGTATCTGGCCCTAGAATTACGTAATGCAATGCATTCTGAGAGTATGTGTTTTGAGGTTTCATCCTCTACCTCACAGAATCTGAACTTTGCTTCATCTACCAATCCTAGTTTCTTTATGTGTCCTCTTAATCGGCAGTGTCCGGTTAATATTCCTTTCATAATTCTGAGGGTCTTCTTACTAAGGTTAAAATAGCTAAAAGATCTCTTCTTGTTATAGTTTTTCAGGAGCGTTTTCGATTGTCTTAGTTCTTCTAGATTGTTACAGTACTTGAATCTTTCGCTATCCATTTGTTTCCTTAGTTTTTCTAAGATTGTACTACTGTTGATTCCACAAGATGGTTCTGGTCCCAAGTATGGAGTTTAAGCTCCTTCTGTTGCCAGCTTATTTGCTGTTTCTATATAACATGATTACAATCTTTTGTCTACGATAGTTCCTTTCGATATTAAATTCTATATGTCTTTCAATCGCATAGATTTCCTCTTGAAAGATTCTTGGGTATGCACTCAGACTTTCTGAGTATTTGGCTCTAGTTCCAAAAACTCCTGCTCCTGTTCCTTTATCTGACTTGGAGCCATCCATATACCATTTTATGAGATTTTGGCTTAACCCCAATATGGTGTCTTTGTCCCATTCAGATTTACCACCAAGTTTTTGTGGTGAATTTTCTCACAAAGTTAAATTTCTTTAGCATGTCATCTTGGGGCATTTCTCAAGTTTGATCAAATTGAAGTGATTTGATGTCTTTTCTAGACTATTCTTTCTTTGACCATTCGATATATTGTTTTCTCACACTTTTTATTTGATTATGTAGTGGCGAGATATTTTGGATTACTTACTTCTTAGATTGACTTCGTTTTTGTGATATTTTCAGAATATTTTACAATGAATTATTGCAATTTAATTTTATTTAAACTACTTACAATCTCCTTAAATGTTAAAAAGATATATTTGCAAATAATATTAAAAGATAAAAAAACTATTATTTAATTATATGAGCATTGACCTACCGTGAACCCTTATGACCTGAATCCTTTGAAAATGAATTGGAACATCATTACTGACTAGAACGCTAATTTATTTGCCTAATAACCATTAACAACTAGTAACACGTATAACAAAATTAATTGCAATGTATAGCATATATCTAAAGTTTGCTATGGAACCCAGATAATGAACAGGAAGTTTGAAATCAATTCAAAGTAAAGGTATTTCTCAAAGAACTCTTAATAATACGATATTAAATTGCATTTTATTATCATAGTCATCAATTTCCAGCAATATATAAATATTCTGTTAATTTATTTGAATCAAAAGTATTTTGAGCATATAATTTACAAAATTTATTTAGTCTTTTCTAAAAATACTTTTTTCTTTGAAACAGAAAACTGTTTACCAAATTTCAGCTACAAATTGAGTTTTTACGACATTTTAAGTGCACCAATAACAGTTTATTTTCAGTGAAAAACTCATATATTTCTATAATACTAATAAATCCTTATAGTCTAGTCGAGAAGTTGATTTCCTGCGAAAAATAATTACCAGTCTCTTAAAAATATGAGGGATAGCTCAAACGATCCAGAATGGCATTTAAAGAAAGACCATTTTTCGATTTTTTTCTGGAGATAAAAATTACAATTGTTATTAACAAAAAACTGAAAAAATAAATAGGCCTTTCGGTTTTTGTTAATATCTTAAAAAGTATAAGTAATAGCTAAAATATTAAAAACGTTTCTGAAAGAGCAGAAAATTTCAGCTGGGATGTTCTGGATTCTCGGAATTGTAGCACCAATATTTATAATTTTAATTTAACGTTGAAAATCGGCTTCCGCGCGGCAATTTTGGCATGCGCGCGTTGCCTCTGTAATGACCGCAACTTTTCAATAATTTTTTTATGCCACTAAATAATATTATAAAAATTAGAAAAAATTCAGATATCATCTAAACACTTCAAATAAAATGGTCACGCGATAAAAATTGTTGTATCATCATTTTTTAAACAGTTATTTAATTGTTAATTAACAATTTTTTACGGATTTCTGTTATTATAAAAGGCGGTATAAAAGTTTCTAAAAATTGTTCCTTTCTTGGAGCCCTTATTATCAATGTTTTTAACAAGATGACATCATAAAAGTTTTAAAAATTTCTTTAATTCATTAATTATTAATTTGTTAATTGAAAAAAACAATTAAAAATGAAAATAATGTTGTTTAAATATATAGTTTTTTAATTTAAAGCTATTGCTGGTTTTATGTTCATGCTAGACATTATATAAATTACCTTTATAATTTTTTCATGCCATTTGTTTATAAATTTTTTATAAACAAATGGATTAATTAAATATTTTCGAAAATTTTTTTTTCACCATATTATTAGCGTAAAAAAATAAGGATTTTTAAATAAAAAAATTTCTAAATAACAATATTTAATTGTTTATAATCGTTTTTTTTAGAAGTTTAATGTTTAAATTAATTATTAAGAAATTTTTTTTTTTTAATCATTGGTTATACTTCTAAATATACCTAATTGCTAAAAAAAATTTTTTTTGTAAACAATTTAGTTATTTATTTATATACCAATTTGTTATAAACAATTCATTTTATTTGCAATAATTTTTTTTAGAACATAAAAAAATAACAAAAACAGCTATCTACAACAAAATGCCAAAAAAAAAAATAATTTTTTACGGAACTTTGTATTTTTTTTTGCATTTTGTTGTAGATAGCTGTTTTTGTTATTTTTTTATGTTCTAGAAAAAAATTATTGCAAATAAAAAAAATTGTTTATAACAAATTGGTATATAAATAAATAACTAAATTGTTTACAAAAAATTTTTTTTTTAGCAATTAGGTATATTTAGAAGTATAAATAATGATTTTAAAAAAGATTTCTTAATAATTAATTTAAACATTAAATATCTAAAAAAACGATTATAAACAATTAAATATTGTTATTAAGAAATTTTTTTTATTACAAAATCATTATTTTTTTACGCTAATAATAAGGTGAAAAAAAATTTTTCGAAAATATTTAATTAATCCATTTGTTTATAAAAAATTTATAAACAAATGGCATGAAAAAATTATAAAGGTAATTTATATAATGTCCAGCATGAACATAAAACCAGCAATAGCTTTAAATTAAAAAACTATATATTTAAACAACATTATTTTCATTTTTAATTGTTTTTTTCAATTAACAAATTAATATTTAATGAATTAAAGAAATTTTTAAAACTTTTATGATGTCATCTTGTTAAAAACATTGATAATAAAGGCTCCAAGAATGGAAAAATTTTTAGAACAATTAATAAAACTTTTATACCGCCTTTTATAATAACAGAAATTCGTAAAAAATTGTTAATTAACAATTAAATAACTGTTTAAAAAATGATGATACAACAATTTTTATCGCGTGACCATTTTATTTGAAGTGTTTAGATGACATCTGAATTTTTTCTAATTTTTATAATATTATTTAGTGGCATAAAAAAATTATTGAAAAGTTGCGGTCATTACAGAGGCCACGCGCGCATGCCAAAATTGCAGCGCGGAAGCCGATTTTCAACGTTAAATTAAAATTATAAATATTGGTGCTACAATTCCGAGAATCCAGAACATCCAGCTGAAATTTTCTGCTCTTTCAGAAACGTTTTTAATATTTAAGCTATCACTTATACTTTTTAAGATATTAACAAAAACCGAAAGGACTATTTATTTTTTCAGTTTTTTGTTAATAACAATTGTAATTTTTATCTCCAGAAAAAAATCGAAAAATGGTCTTTCTCTAAATGCCATTCTGGATCGTTTGAGCTATCACTTATATTTTTAAGAGACTGGTAATTATTTTTCGCAGGAAATCAACTTCTCGACTAGACTATTATCCTTACAAATTACGAGGATGTATTCATATCTACTTATAGTCCAGTCTACCAGTCTATTCTTTGGAATCCTTGAAATTCTAACAGCAGCTAAGGAATACTTCAATAAGCAAAAACTACCCTATGTAGTTGTGTGCTTTTTCCCTAGGGGTAAATGTCACCCCTTCTCGATAGTGAGAATCCAAAATAACTGTACAAACGGATAGAGGGATACAATAAAAGCAAAATTTGTACTGTAGAACTGTAAGGAATGGACCCAAAAAACTTTCTAAAGTCTAAAGGTATTTCGTACAAAATTAACTAAAAAGTAGTTGGAAGTGTAAGGTACAGATACTAGGTTGATAACTTCTTTTAATTATTTAATGTTTACAATATTAATAAAACATTAATTTATTTATATATCATACTATGTAAATATAAATAAAAGATTAAAAACTTAGGATAACCCATTTAATAAAAATTAGTTCATACATAATATGATAATTATCAGCTAAATCGTACAAGGTCTGTACGTACATATATTTAATTATTAAGTTTATCGCAATTTTTCGCAGAAAACAATTTCTTAAGTAAATCAAGGATAAATCTATTTTCTTAGTAATAATATATCACAAGTTATGTAAGAGAAAAAAGATTACTCTATAAATTTTTAAACGCCATTTCGAGCTATAAAATCTAAAAATACGATAATAGGGTTTCGATATATTTACCGCAAATAACATAATAGATTGCAAAAAGAATCTATTTCTAGTTGTAAAGCGGTAAAACAAGAAATAACTAAGTTTAATATTAAAATACAAGAACACCATGGAAAACCTTCATCGCAAAATGTTACTGAGGGCCATTTTAACATTACATAATAGTCCAAGATACCGATATAGGACGACCTTCACCGAGCTGGTTAATGGACCAAACATATTTTTTATGTAATTTAATATATCAAAAATTATATTGCATATGAGTTGCCTATCGAATTTCAGTCAAGGATATTTTTAATTAATTTTTAAAAATTTTTTGTGCGACTGAGAGGTCCCTACCTACCGTCCCATGCGATAGAAGAGGACACAACATAACAGCGTTTGAATCCCGGCCTTTTAAAGAGAGAGAGCTCTCTGCTCTCTGGTCTTGAAAACAAGAAGGATAGCGATAGACGTGTACAGTATATATCAGTATATATCTATAGATACATTAATTATATAGAGCAAATTGCTTTAATTTATTTCAGTTAATATTTTTAAATAGGAAAAAAAAGAAATAAAATTTGTAAGATAAGAATTATATATGTTTTGCTATAACCTTCTTATTAACTAAAGATTTATATATACTTTAATGTAACAAAATATATACACATATATATTTAATTGATTGAAAAAAAATTAAAAACTAATCCTTTATTTTAATATGAAACTACTCCAAAATAATGCTCAGAATGTACGCGTCTATCGCTATCCTTCTTGTCTTCAAGAGCAGAGAGCAGAGAGCTCTCTCTCTTTAAAAGGCCGGGATACAAACGCTGTTATGTTGTGTCCTCTTCTATCGCATGGGACGGTAGGTAGGGACATCTCAGTCGCACAAAAAAATTTTAAAAATTAATTAAAAACGTCCTTGACTGAAATTCGATAGGCAACTCATATGCAATATATTTTTTGATATATTAAATTACATAAAAAATATGTTTAGTCCATTAACCAGCTCGGTGAAGGTCGTCCTATATCGGGATCTTAGACTATAATGTTCCATATTTCTAACCTAAAATTGTTTGAAATTCGCATATGTAACATTTCAACCGCTTTTAAGTTGATTGAATACATTTACATTTACAAATGATTTAAAATTGTTTTCATACCAGGAAAATTCGAAGACCTATTCTCAAAGTTTATGGTTGCGCTTGTGTTTTAATTAAACTTCCGGTTGCGTGGATGCTCGTAAGAATTCATCAAATCGAATTCTTCGTCGATTAAAGAACCTTTATACATAATAACGACATCACCAACAGCAATACAGAAATCGAACCTATGATCTTTATCTATAGTCGATAGCCCCTTTTAACTGTGCTATTGGATATACCTATACCAAAACTGAAGGTTTGTTACTTGTCCATATCAGATTTTGAGTCAATTTGTTTATTTGTACGGCGACAATGTTTTAAAAGCACAAAAAAATTCCGTAGAAAGTAAACTGTTTCTATCGACTACATGGCGGTATTTCAATAGTAATTGTAGATCCATGTAGTTGTAGAGCTTTAATGAACTATGTGACTTTTTTTAATTTCAAGCAATTATTCAACGTAGGTATCTGTATTTTGACAATTTCTAACAAACCCATAAGTGAGCATGAGATTTATAAAAACAAATACTTAATAAATAGTGTATCAATTAGACATATTTATCTGTTTAGCACATTTTAATGACCGCTAACAGCAACAATTAGCATTTGAGTTATTGTCATCTCTTGACACGTTCTGGAAAGGTAAGTGAATTTCAATAATTACACGATTTTGTAAACATTCACCATACAATTAAACAAATACATATGTTTACAGTTCAGTTTTAAAATAAGGGACTTGAAAAAATGTCTGAAAACGTATTTGAGAAAAATTGAGCAAAGTAAATACTCTAGATTCGTAGAAAAAAGTATTAGTCTAAGATCCCGATATTGGACGACCTTCACCGAGCTGGTTATTGGACCAAACATATTTTTTATGTAATTTAATATATCAAAAAATATATTGCATATGAGTTGCCTATCGAATTTCAGTCAAGGATATTTTTAATTAATTTTTAAAATTTTTTGTGCGACTGAGAGGTCCCTACCTACCGTCCCATGCGATAGAAGAGGATACAACATAACAGCGTTTGTATCCCGGCCTTTTAAAGAGAGAGCTCTCTGCTCTCTGCTCTTGAAGACAAGAAGGATAGCGATAGACGCGTACATTCTGAGCATTATTTTGGAGTAATTTTATATTAAAATAAAGGATTAGTTTTAAAATTTTTTTTCAATCAATTAAATATATATGTGTATATATTTTGTTACATTAAAGTATATATAAATCTTTAGTTAATAAGAAGGTTATAGCAATACATATATAATTCTTATCTTACAAATTTTATTTCTTTTTTTTTTCCTATTTAAAAATATTAACTGAAATAAATTAAAGCAATTTGCTCTATATAATTAATGTATCTATAGATATATACTGATATATACTGTACGCGTCTATCGCTATCCTTCCTGTTTTCAAGACCAGAGAGCAGAGAGCTCTCTCTCTTTAAAAGGCCGGGATTCAAACGCTATTATGTTGTGTCCTCTTCTATCGCATGGGACGGTAGGTAGGGACCTCTCAGTCGCACAAAATTTTTTTAAAAATTAATTAAAAATATCCTTGACTGAAATTTGATAGGCAACTCATATGCAATATATTTTTTGATATATTAAATTACATAAAAAATATGTTTGGTCCATTAACTAGCTCGGTGAAGGTCGTCCTATATCGGGATCTTGGACTATATACTTTTCTCCGCACATTTCCAGTTTAGATCTATACAACGCATTTGACGAAAACAAGGGCAAACGAAGGAATGAACCTCGGAAATTTAAACGGCAAGAAAGATTTTAATGATTCTTTTTGCATTCGATTCCTGAGAGCATCAGGAAACTTTGTGACCTTATGCGATCATGTAGTATTGGAAAACTGTATTTGTGCATACAATAAATGCATTTTTAAAGTGCATTTCAAACAGAACTCGTTATTTGTAGTAATTTTGCCACTCTAGTCCTTTGGAGGTGCTCAAATATTTTTGCAATTTTTTCTTAATGTCATTTCCTGTCTATTTTTTTTAAGAGAATTAATATTACTAAAAACTAAATGATGAATTTCCGTGAGAATAAAATATATAATAATGTATTTGTAATTTTGTTAGGTATAGAAAAACCTCTATTATTGTCTAGAAAATTACATGGAAACTTTACTAGGTACATTATAGGGACATAGTCCGAGGTCGAACAACATTTTTAAATTATTGTTAACGTAAGCAAAACATATTAAACTAGTAGCTCCAGTTCAAAATTTATAAATAAAATGATTACCTAAATCATGAAAGGAACTATTTAGATTAATGCACATCATTCCGATACACTACAGACCCAATATGGATCATTTATTTTAACCTATCAATTTATTAGTTTATTAATTTATCATTTACCAAGTTTGAAATGAAAATACTTTGATTGTTAAGACCAGTTCAATTGCGAATTATTTTATTAATAAAGAAATTTATTTTGTATACATTGATGTTCGTTTCTTTTAAAAATAATAAATTTACTTAGATTTATTTATATACTAGGTGTACCTGCGACGTCGTTCGCGTGGTGTGTTGATTGTTGTTTAACAATTTCTTCACTCACCCCGTTTAAGGGGTGGGAGGAGATTTTTTTATACACCAGATGTTATGTTAAAAGAAGACAAATACATATGTGAAAACCGCATTCAAATCGGATCAGTAGTTTTCATGTGATGCGCGCACAAACATAAAGATAGACAGACAGACAGACGTACAACAAAAAATCTAACCACATTTTTGAGTTCTATATCGATATACCCGCGACGTCGTTCACGTGACGTACCTGTAGATTGTTGTATAAAAATTTCTCCCCCACACCGTAAAAGTGGTTTTCCCAACATTTCCCTTCACTGCTCTGCTCCTATTGATTGTAGCGTGATGTAAAGTATCCTATAACCAGCTCAGGAGTATGAAAAATAATAATTGTACCAAGTTTCGTTAAAATCCGTCGAGTAGTTTTTGTTTCTATAACGGTTATACAGACAGACAGACAGACAAAAATTTTACTGATTTCATTTTTGGCATCAGTATCGATCCCTAATCACCCCCTGATAGTTATTTTGGAAATATATTTCATGTACAGAATTGACCTCTCTATAGATTTATTATAAGTATAGATTATTTATTAATAACTTGTTGATACACAAAAATTCAAATATTAAACTAATACGAAATATTGTTATCACATCCTTTTTTCTATTTTTTCGTTTTTCCAAAACTTGTTTTTTTATTGTTTTTACTGTTTTTTTTTATTTTTTCATTTTTATTATATTTATCAGGTTTATACTATTTTTTTCGTTGTATTTTGTAATTCATCGATTAAATATATTAACTATCAACTGCGCCACCTTTCTGTGACGTCTTATACTTAAGAGCGTTTTTTCGCTGTAAAAAGGATCGGAGTTGCATCGCGCTTCCACTTTTTTATATTGATGGGCCCGACGCCTCCGAACCCTTTAGATGCAACTATAATAGTTCGAACCATTACTACTGGCGGCAGCACATAATGAAGCACTAAATGCATTTTTCTTAAATCCCTTTTAACTGTTAGTTACAGCAGATTAAAAAAATTTTTTTTTTGATCAAACATTTTAAACTGTTATATAGAAATGTGGAAACTTAAAATTTTTAAAAACTTGCACTTAAATATCAAAGAAAAAATATGTAAATTGAATAAAAAATATATATTTTTAGCATCCACAATACTAGATTTTTTTCTGTATATTTTGGTGAAAACCAAATTTTAATTAGTTAATTAATAAAAAATTTAGCAGGAACCTAGTAAATGAAAGCCTATAGAACGCTCTTAAGTAGGAATTGCTCATTTAAATATATATATGATATTAACAGCGCCACCTTACGGTGGCGTCATAACTCATATATACGTCGTTTGTTTGGAAGACGGTACCAAAGGTTGCGTGATACAGGTATATTTGGGAAACAGTCACATAATTCCGGATTCCGGGACACTAAGGTCGGTGTCCACCACTGAGACAGAAAAAGCAATTTTGTCACGAGTAGAGAAGAATCTAGAAACTAGTTTAATGAGAATATCAGCGGAGGTAGGAATTGGGGCTCCTCTGGTCTGGAGAATACTCCACCAGCAGCTGCTCTAAATCCACTTGATCATCAGGCACGTTTGGAGGTTTTTTTGTACACATTAAACTGTTAATTTGTGGACATATGTTTATTAACACTTTTTTACTTATTTTGGAACATACTATTATCGCCCATTTCATTTTGTGACACTTTTTTCTACTCTGTATAAATAAAAATGAATTCTATGTAAATAAAAATAAATTGTTATTCGTTAAAAACCGAAAACATTTCTCTTTTAATGAATTCCTAGGAATGTGATTTGCCCTAAAGGAAATCGGTGTTAGTTTTAGGTTTGATTTGTGTATAAGATTTATTAAAATAAAGAACAAACAAATACAAAAATATATAATTAAATATAAAAGCAGGAACAAATAGAAGTAGAGGCAAGAACTAGAAAGTGGTAAATCAAAGAGATAAGGATATAGAGCAACAGAAACAAGAAGTTGGAAAGTTGAGAAGTGAAATGAAGATGATCCACAACTAGAGGAAAGAAAATTGTATTTTATTAAAAAAAAAATCGAAAAGAGGTTGACCTTAAAGGCCATCCTTGCAACTTGCCGCTAGTTTTAACCGTAAAGCTATAGTAACGTGACGTATTTTGACGTTTTTGACTTTTTTTGAAATGTTTAAAAAGCCATAACTTTTTAACGCGTTATTAGATTTTGATGTTCAAGATGGCATTCGACGCAGTTTTTTGAGACATAAGGAGTGCAAAATCGATTAGTCAAAAAATTAAAAAAGTTATTGAAAAAAAAAACACTTTTTTTGAAATTTTTCGACAACGATATCTCACGAACCAATCAACCGATTTTAATTTGCAAAACGGCATTCGACGTGGTTTTTTAAGCTTGAGAGCTGTTTAGGTTATGAAATTGATCGATGTAATGGCTAAAAAGATATGCCCAAAAAACATCATTTTTACCAATTATTTTTTTCGGTTAAATTAAAATATCTTGAAATCTACCGGTTCGAATCGGTTCAAACTTACAGGGAATCTAAGTTAGATGGAACTCTTTGTAATGCTTTTTGTTTCATTCCGATCGGTCAAGTGTCACGGGTTAAATTCTTGCAAGTGATAAATATTTAATTTGTAAACATAAGCGTCTTCCTACCTTGAAATTTCCCATTATTAAAGATGTATTTGGGTCGGGAACCGGTTGATATGGTTCGGCATAGATAATCGCCAGCTATTATTTATTATTCTAGCCATAAATTATCCCTGATATCGCTGGAATTATTTTTAGAAGTATATTTATTAAAATTACGTTTATGAATCCTTGAGGTACTATTTCTCTTCTTTTGTCGATAATTTGACGTTTAGTGTTCTACAGTCAGTGTTCAGTTATATTTCTATCTTGCTTAATAAAATCGAAAATGAACGAGGGATTAGATAATGTTGAGATTTTTATCGATATCTTGATAAATTATAAGATTAGTCGTATCTAACGACTACTGTTTGTTCGTAAATTGGTAGCTGGAGATCCTACGGTTATTGTCCCTATAGTAGTAGAGGCCACCACTTATTTCGACGTGTGTCAAAATTTCGTGCATGTGATATGAAAGAACCAGGTCTTTCTTTTACCAGCCTTTGTCGTAAGAACGTGGCATTGAGAAGATTTTCGGGGTTTAAGTTGTAATCTCTATTCATCGGAGACAATTGATTTTGGATTTACGAAATTAAACCTCAGTTTTCCTAACGAACAAGTATTGGACTGAGATTTTCAGTAGTTTTGTTGGATTCGTAAGGAAAATCGCTTTAGCGGATTTTAGGAAATCTTCTGTGGTGAGTACACGTTATTTATTCATGTGGTTGTTCGATTCTTATGGTTCTTTCGTCCCCTATGAGTGTAGATAGCCCATAGAGCAGACAGTAGGTAGATTTGGTGATTTAAAACCGTTCAGACGGTGAACTGTGGTAGAATTCCCGATTGGTGCAATTAGCAACGAGAATATTGTTCCACCCGTTTACCAGCCAGGGGTGTCACGAGTTTTAAGAAATAAAACAACCCTATCTTTATAGGTGAGTTACTATGTTATATTTTTTTTTGTTATATATAAGATTAATAACGCCATATAGCCGCAATTTTAGTTTTAATATCTTGATTTTACATGTGTATTTCTTTGTGTATCGTATGTAGGTTTATTTATGTGAAACTAGACTCCTTTTGCTTATTCTTTCACTATTATAAATTAATTTTATGTTAAATTTTGATTTAATTTATTGTTATAATTTTGTCGTGACTAGCAAGTCAAATTTAAGTTTGTTGGGTACATTTAAATCATTAGTTTTGATCATTAATTGTAAATTCAGAGAAGTCAACTTCTAAATGTTGTATTATTCATTTAAATTCATTTTTATTCTTTCATTGTAGTACAAATTTAAGTTAATGTGTTCAATTGTATTAAAGTTATTAAATCAAATTAATTCAAGGAGTCATTAAAATCTGTTTAAGCTATTGTTAATACCGAATTACGATTTTAGGGTCCTAGATACAGGTATAAATCCTAGTTACGGGTTTAAGTCCTAGTTATAGGCTGAAATCCTAGATACAGCGCTAGATACAGGCTTTAATTTTGGGTGCAGACCTGATACTTAGTTCGAGCTTAAGTTATTGTGGTTGGTGCAAGCCTATTGGTTTTGGAACAGGCTTGGTTTTTGGAACCGACCTAAGTATTAGAGACGTCGAGGATTAACAGATAAGCCTAATTAGATTTAAGTCGCAACTATAGTAGTTAAGAAAAAAAAACTATTTTTCTTGTCTTTTTTTTTATTGTATTGAGTGTGATCACACATATTGGTAAATTTATCTTTTAATATTATTCATATATTCTTTTTTTTTTTATAAATATCAATAGCGTTGTCAAGCACGAGGCTTGACAGTTGTGTAAATTCTTAATTATTATTAAAGAAGGGTCTAGTTGATATTTTGTTTTATTTAGCTCACTTTATCGTTAATTTTTTTTATTGTGCAATTCAATTAGTACTGTTTAATATTTTGAATTTATTTAATTATCTCCAGTGGGTGAAGTAGTGCCTGGAACATCAGGGGTTTCCGATTTTAACCGTACAAATCGGTGGCGCACTCACTTTATTTTGGTACTTACCCTCTACGGCTGAGCTGGGCACTAATTTGCCAGTAGAGAAACCACTACCGAACTCAGCTGGAGTTGAATTTCAATTGGGTAAATTTAGTTAACCTTTTTATTAGTTTTTCAAAATTTGATTTAGTTTTACTTTCTTTAAAATACGTGGCACAAGCCGTTCAAAAGTTATAAGAGGTTTACATACATCCACACACATCCACACATACATACAGACATACAGACACCCTCTTAAAAATAGTCAGGGGAGGTTCCAAATACCTCAAAACGTTGAGATCCGATGAAAACTCGATTTTCGAAAAACGGGATAAAACCAATAACTTCCCGATTTAAAAAAAAATTAATTTTTTTAGCGGGAAGTTAAAAATATAGCAATCGCTTTTTTGTAAGTGTAGAATCCACTTATCCAGAGATTTTATTGATTGGAAGAAGTCCCAGAGGAGGAATTCCATTTTAAAATATATACATAAAACTGATATTTGAGATATATAGCATTGAGATAAAACCGAAAAAAATTAAAACAGTGTACTCTTCAGTCCGAGCTTTTGAAATTGTTTAATTTCTTTTTTAAGGAATTTACAAAAAACAAGTAGGTACCATTACAAACCACAAAAACTATGAAAAAACTTTTAAACTTCACACGTTAAGATAATAAAAAACGGAAAACTAATACAAATGTGCAAATTCATTAAACCAAAAAAATATTGTAGACAATTTTGATAACAAAATGCGAATAAAAAACGACGCAAAATAAACAGGTCGACGGGATTTAAAAGAAAAAGAAAATCAAAAAATGTTTTTAATTATAAAAAAGCCGCTTAGTTAATATTGAAAATAAAGAAGTAATACATATTGGTTACCATCCAATTGATTTTTTAAAATTTTTATTAAAAGTAAGCATGTAATTGTAAATGCCACTAACAGTACCAATTTCAATTTTCTATTTAAGTTTTCCTCACAATAACATGGATCATTTCTAAAAAAATCTTTTGATTAAATTTGATTCCGAAACCTTTATTTTGGTGTTGTTATAATCCATGTGATCTTGTGTAGGTATCTATCACAAAAATAGCTAATGTTGGTAAACAAAACCTGATTTTGAATTCGCCGATAAATATAAATAAAAAATTAAATTTATTTACTGACCTGGTAAAGATGAAACACACCAAAGGCAACTTAAAACGGCAACAGTAATTAAAGTGGCCCTCATTTTTGAAAAATATCACTGCGTAATGTTAATAAAATGTTAAAATCGGTAAAGTCGTTCGTTCTGCACAGTCTCGATGAATCTGAAGCTCGATTTGGGATTCCTGCTAAATATAAATGGGGGTCGCCGGCGGCGTCGAATTCAGCGTGCGCTTATTTCTAAATCCTTTTAGATTTTTGAGACTCGCAAAATTTTCAGGAAGGAACTTTTAGATAAAAAATGCACACAAAAGTCATACAGAATTAATTCTGACGTTGTCATTATTTTTAAACAAATTGTTAATAAAGTTATGTGATTGTATGCTAATATTATTTGTTTAATCGCCTACATATTCACCTACTTGTTAAAATTATAAATAAATTATTCATTTAGGAATGGAATATTTCCTTCTTGTCTTAAGACTGCAGTAGTAGTAGCAATGCATAAGGGGGGCGACCCTAATGTACCCACGAACCTTCGCTCTATTTCCAAGCTGCTCATCACCCTTTCTAAAATTATTGAGAAACTGGTCAAAAAGAGGCTTTTTGAATCGACATAAAGTTTTGTATGCCTATCAGTTTGCGTTTCAGGAGTTACAGGGTACCAATGAAGCAATCTTTTCATTTTTGGAAAATTTATATATACAGGTCTTAATGATGGCGCTGCGGTGGCGGCTGTATTTCGAGATTTGAGAAAAGCATAAAGTACTTTTTGTAAATTGGAGCATTACGGCGTTAGGGGAATTGCTTTGGAATGGTTTGCTTCTTATCTTTCAAATCGAAATCAAACTGTAAAAGCTAATGATAAATGCTCTGATATTTCTCCTGTAAGAAGTGGCGTCTCTCAAGGTTCAGTACTAGGGCCACTACTTTTTCTAATATATATAAATGGAAAACTTGGAACGACGTACTGGCAGCATGTTTAAGAGATAGAGTCCTAACCTGGAACGAAGCACAGAAGAAAGCAAGAAATAAGAAAGACTGGACAAAATTTGTATACCTACTCGTGAAATCTGTTTATAGCTGAAACTATTTATTTGAAAGTTTTGTAAACCTTAACACAATCGGGTAAAAATAAGGATAAGAAAACGAGAAGAGGGCGCAAAGCGCTGGGTTAGCCCAGGGCACCAAAACCCTAAATGGGGACCTGGTACTTTCAAGAGACAATTTTAATAAAAAATATATATCGATGCATATTCATATTGTTGAAAATTATAAGACAAGTGTGGAAAGTGCCTACTGAATATTAATGTTCTGTTTAAAAGTTTACCTTTTTCTGATAAAAAAGTTTTAATGAGATTATAATAAACAAATAAAAATTACTCTTTTAATATATGTGTCCATATTTGTTGATACATCTTTACTAGGAAATTTCTAATTATATTTGTATGACAATTATTATTTCCGTTTTTTTTTCATAACAAGGTTATAATTATACTAAAATTAAAAATTGAAGGTCATTGTCATCCTGGTTATGACCAGTTATGGATGTTCTTTTAAGAAAGTGATATATCTTAAAACCATGGGATTCTTATATTTATATGTATTTATTAACCAGTACTAAGAAAGATGAGAACTGATATTCCGCATTCCATAGACAGAAGATTTCCAAGAAAATAGCAGTCAAATACCAAAAATGGGTAATTCAGAAAGTATCTTACAGTAGAAAATCTGCCAACACTTAAAACGAACGAATAGGTACAGAGATAATTTGAAAAAAGTAGAAAAAGGCTGAAGGCTGAAGAATATGTAGTTTGGAAGATAAGTATGAAAATTTTTAGGAATTTGGTATGTAAGGGCACCCTGTTGTAGGACTTATGTCCTTTTCAGGATGGATGGAAATGTTTGAAAGAAGTTAGTATCTGTCGTCGGCCCCGCTCTCACAAATTTTCCAATTTGCATTTGCCAGTGCAGTTGGATCTTCACTTTATCCATCCATGGTGCTTGAACGTGCCTAAAAAGTCCTTTTTCTTTGGTGTAAGTGTGGAGGTGTGACCCACGTGGTGCAATGTGGGGTTGGGAGATTGACGCTGTGGCGTGTCACCTCCGTCGTGGAGCCCTTCCATTTGGCAGGAAGCCACAGAAACCTTCGCCAAGGGCCCATTTTTTTTGTCCAAGTCTGCTACGTATATGTTTTCCTACTCTTATGTACATTACAATACAGTCGTTTTTTTGCATTTTAAGTATAAAATATAGAGCTGACACTACATCTTTTAGAAAATCATTGTTGTTTTGTATATTTCAGTACAAAAATGTAATGAACCTTTTATTTGGGCAAAAATAAAGTACATTAAAAAGTGTTACTTTCAGTTTTTTTTGTATAAAGTTACTAAGTGAGAGTTTGTAATCCAGTTTGTTCTTCAAAAACAAGTATTTTTTTTATTTACAATTAAATCAAATTTCATATTGAATATAGAAAATTTAAGGGAGAGACTGATGACTATATTTTAAGAACAAAATTTTTAGAAACCTTCTTGACCGCGTCGTATATATTTTACAACGTTAATATGAAGAAAATTATTATTTTATTTAAAAGTATATCGATATAAAAATCAAATTATGGAATTTAGAGCCTTTAGTGGGCTCTCTTTGCAATTCCAAAAGTCTCTTCTAATTCCAAAAGTCTCTTTCCAATTCCAAAAGTCTCTTTGACGCTTGAATGAGAGAGAAAGTAATGTCAAACCCTAATGGAAGCCGGTCCTTTTGGACTCTCACCAAACATATCAACAACTATTTTACAAATAGTTCGTTTCCTCCACTCACATCAGATGACGGCTGAATAGTTACGCCCTCCACAGAAAAGGCAGAACTCTTTTCCAAAATATTCTCTTCGAACGCGACACTTAACCCACCGGGAAATATGGAACTACCTTCTATTCCACGGGCTCCCCACACAATGAAAAATATCATATTTAGGGTTAAGCGTGTGCAGAGAGTCCTTGCTACTCTAAATACCAACAAAGCAAGCGGCCCTGATGAAATACCTGCTTTACTCTCAAAAGCTTGTGCTCCTGAACTAGCGCCAGTTTTTACTAAGCTATTTCAACTATCATATGATACTGGTATTTTTCCATAATCCTGGAAAATTGCTCGAGTACAACCAGTCCCCAAGAAAGGCTGTAAAACCCAGCCTTCTAACTACAGACCCATAGCTCTTCTATCTGTTATTAGCAAAACCATGGAGAAATACGTCAATCACGACATCCTGAGCTACCTTGAGACACAAACTTTTAAGTGACAGGCAATATGGTTTTCGCCAACAAAGGTCAACAGCCGATCTACTAGCATATGTAACTTATGTCTGGAGTGATGCCATCCACCGCTATGGGGAGACTCAAATAGTATCACTATATATCTCAAATGCACTTGATCAAGTGTGGCATGCAGCACTTTTGAACAAACTGCTTTCATAGGGACTTTCGCAAAACCTTTGCAAGTGGATATCCAACTTTATCTATAACAGGCACATCCAAAGTTGCTGTAGATGGACATTTGATACACAAGATCAACGCTGGAGTTCCCCAAGGATCGGCTCTAGCTCCTATTCTATTCCTATTATACATTAATGATCTACTAGAAACCACTAATAACCCGATACATGGTTTTGCACATGATAGCAACCTACACTGTAGCAAAGCGCACAGCCGTTCCATACCTCTGGATATTCTGGAAGAGGACAGAAGATCCACAACGGCTTCTCTCAATCAAGATTTGAGAAATGTAGACGTTGGGAAAGAAAGAATCTTGTTAATTTCAACACTTCCAAGACAAAGACATGTTGCCTATTCAACAAGAGGCAAACATACGACTTATCCATCACAATAAATGATCAGACACTAGAGTCAAGCGACTCCATTAAGCTGGTTGGTATAACGATCTCCCAGGACTTACTATGGCACATATTGGAACATATTGCATCCATAGCACTTGCAGTAGGAAAGAAATTAAGCTTTCTGTTTAGAGCACAGAAATATTTTTCTCCACGACCATTAATGAATGTAATAATTCCGACTTCATTTTTAATAATAGAAAGTGTTCATTCTCATTCTTGAGATAGAATATTCATTCTGAAACACTTGCTTCTTATGTGTTTTGCACGTATTTCCATTCTATAACTAGTGACGGAATAACATTCTGTAATTGCTCAACAAAAAACATAGATTGCCCTGCGAATTTTCAAACTGTCACTCAGTTTGTCAGTGCGACGTTCTCATTGTTTTGCTACATATTTCAATTTAAATAAACAGAATTATTACATGGTCGTGGAGAAAATACAGTCTGTTAAACGGTTAGAATGAAAATTCGATAACTCGTGGTTCCTCTCGCTCGCTACGCTCGCGTTTGGAATTCTCCACTCGTATCGAATTTTCATTCTAACCTTGTTACAGAATATACTATTCTCCATCCAACTTAGCTACTCTTTACAAAGCCCAAATATGACCTAATCTTGAATACTGCTCGCATGTATGGGGTTCGGCGGCTCCGTCAAGGCTCGGAGTTCTTGATGCAATACAGAGAAGAGGAGTTCGACTAATAAACGACACCCAGTATCACCAAAAACCTAGCCCCATTGTCCCACCGAAAAGCAGTGGCTGATCTTTCCTTGTTTTACCGATACATAATAAACGGATTTTGCTCAGAAGAACTCCGCTCTATAATGCCTCCACTTGTCAGACCAGCCAGAGCAACGCGACGTGCCAACTCAATGCGCCCTTATACTATTCAATGCTGGGCATCGAGAACGGATCGATTCGATCGTTTCTTCATCCCCAGGGTCTCCAGATTGTGGAACTCCTTACCTTCCCACGTCTTCCCCACTCGTCCTAACTTGCTGGCCTTTAAATCCCAAATTAATAAATTGTCTCTTTTGTCCCAATAGATGTTCTCGGTACATTTGTAGATTTAATTTTCTGTAAAAATCTAAGAAACTTCCATTTTTTAAGTTTGCGTGTTAAAAAAACTACAGAGAAACACATTTTTTTTAAATTTTATTATACACGTTATGCCATCTACACACTAACTACTTAACTACATCACCAACTAGAATAGAAACTGTGAAAACTTGTGTTTATAAATAAACCAGTAATTTGATCATAACATAACCATGTTTACTACATGTGGTGATTAATATACCTCATATTTATTAAAAATTGTTATAAATAATTAAAATAGTGACTAATTAACCAGTTAAAAATGGGACGAAAAAGCAACGTATATAAACAGAAAAAATCCAACTTGAATAAAAACAAAAAAGAGACAAATGAGCTCGTTGATAAATTGTTACGAATAGGAACAATTCCACAACAAACGGATTTAAATAAATCTTTAGAAAATCAAAAAGAAATAAATGATATAACCAAGAAACTTAAGAATCTTCAATTAAACAGAAACAATCAAAAGGAATTATCAAGTGCGAGAAATAGTAAAGAAACAATTCAAATATTTACAAAGTGGTGTATGGAAAACGGTGCTGATCTTAAAGGTTGTGCTATTGAAGAAATCGAAGGATTTGATTTAGGTTTAAAAGTTTGTGTTGAAATTCCTCGATCTTCGTTAGTAATCTCAGTACCACGAAAATTAATGTTAACAGTAGAAGCTGCTAAAAGAACAGAATTAAAACATTTAATAGAAAGAGATCAAATGTTATCGAATATGAGTAATGTAGTTCTTGCTATTTTTATATTATATGAAAAATTTAAAGAGGAATCATTTTGGAAACCGTACATAAACATTCTACCTACTTCTTACACTACAGTATTATATTTTACAGTAGATGAATTAGAAGAATTAAAAGGAAGTCCCACCCTAGAAATGGCACTAAAACAAATTAAAAGTATTGCTAGACAATACGCCTACTTTTATAAATTATTTCACACTTCAGATGATTCTGTGAGTCAATTAATGAGGGATAAATTTACTTACGAGGAGTATTGGTAAGTTTTAATAACTTATTTTAATTAACAATAAAAATAAACATGAATTAGTGTTTGTTGCTCTCTTGCTTTTACAATTTATTTTTGTATTCCAAACTATGAAAAAAAGACGGGGACTGCCGCGGTCCGCGGTAAAGCTATTGCAGTATTTTTCATCACTTTTTTCATTAATAAATGCACTTTGTTTATTCATATTTAATTAAAACACTTTATACACAAATTTTACGCGTACAACTGTTCACCAGCAATATATATTGGTTGACAAGCTGTCAATTTGACAGTTCAGCAAAATATAGTTGATTCAAATAGAAGTGTCGTCAAGTAGTCTCTGGAAAATTCAAATTTGTAGTGGCAGCACCCACGTTTAGTGAAATTTGAATCGCAATATTAGCCAGCTTGTGATCAGATTGCTACATATGCTCAATAAACATTTTGACACATCGCGATGACATATAATTCCCTAACTAAAGTTCTGTTTCCATTGAATCTAGTAATAAAGTTAAAGATGATCTCACACGTACCCAGCCCACTTGATGACACTTCTATTTGAATGAACTATATGTATATTATGTTGCCTACCTATCATAAAGTATAGTAAGAGACCAGGGAAGTTAGGTTTTTTCCAGGACACTCATTGATGTAACAACTGTTTTTAGAGAATTTGGTAATGAAAATATATAATAAACAAAATATGCAAAAGATTTGTTGTACTTTTTCACTTATAAACAATATATAAATAAATGATACTCCTTTATATTAAAGACCGGTAAATGATATGAAATAGTGGCACTTTTTTATTTAAAAAGTATAGAAAATCCTTTACAATAACAGTTTGTTAAGTTATTTTTATTAATTTGTTGCTTAATAATTGCGAAAATAGCTTCAAACGTCATTTTTTTAGAATATTACTAGCAGACCCGATCACGCGTTGCTGTGGGTGAGAGATTTAGAAAGTATTTAAAAGACAAAATTTAACAGAAATTAGCTTAATTTTTTCCATTTCATGTTATTAACACATGGAAATGGAATGAAAAATAATTCAGAAAAATCGATGTTACGTAATATATCGATCAAAAATTTATATGCACCACGTGTAGAAATTTAGAATTCAAAGGTGCCATCTGTGAGAAGTTTACGGCGGAAGGTCCTATAAATAAAAGTTCAAATTTATTTTATTAAAACTTTTTATATAAATATCAACAATAAATACAAATGTGTGTGTAATAAAAATAATTCATCATTAAAGAACAGTTTGTAATAAATTAAGTTTAGTTAATATTCAATGAACATTTACTAAAGTTATGGAATTAAAGAAAATTATACCTTTACTGTTCAAATAAAGCATGGGAGGTAGATAAAATTAATAGAAAAAAAAAAGTGTGAGGTGTCAAGGGACACCCGGATGGAACGAAGTTCCTTTCGATTAATTAGTGAAGGAATTAGTAATTTGGCTAGCTCCTAGCGTCAGTCGTAACTGTTCGTAACGCGCGAAAGGGAACTTCGTTCCAAAAATATGAAAACCAAGCCTTTATGTAATAAAAAAAAAATAGTTATTATATTGTGCTAAAGTGTTCATTTACAAATGTTACATTTCATCACCTCTCAGCATTATCTAAGACCATACAAAACAAAAATGGTCAATTTTAGATATGCAAAACACAATAAATTTCTTTTCTTATATTATTTGAGGAACTTTTGGCACTAAAATGAAAAATTAATAAATATAGAAACAAAAAGAAACATGTCAAATATTAAAAAAAAACGCAATAATGACAGAGGCTACTACAAGGCCAGGCCCCATAACCTTATTGAGGGGATAAGAGAAAGCATTTTGATGCCAAAAAGTTTCCCAATTAATAGAAGAAAATAAACATTTGATGCCACAAATAACATATAAAGAATATTTAAATACGATTAATTTGTATTTTGTTATATTTACTTTACTTCAAATTCCGGTGAAATCTTAGTTTTTAAGCTAATATTCACTAGTAATCAGAAGATTTTCAGACTTATAATCATCAGAAACTTACAAGTTAAATATTTAATAAAATAATCATAAAGAAACGTGATAAATAATAATTATAATTTCGGTTACTACAGTCCGACAAGTATTTTGTGACAAGGCGGAGCTTCAAGTTCGCAGAGAGAGAAAGTATTCGGCCAGGCTAGGAAGGAATTTACCCGAACATTAACGCTTGATAACATTTCACCAGATTTTAATTTTTTTACAATTTTGTCACTTTGTTAATAATTATAGTAATATTGGCTATTTTTAAGTATGATATTTAAAGAAATAAATGATTTTTGTGGGTGACTAGTAACAGAAAAACAAAAATAAAGACTTGAAAAAATAAATAACAAAATATACAAATACACTTAATTAAATTTAAATAACCCGCATCTTCAGCTTATTTCACGAGATACTTGTCGGGCTTTACGTTCCATTGGCAAATAAGTTACATTCAACAGAAGCATTGATAAATACTTACATATTATAATATAAACTAGTTGGAGGAAAATCTTTTCGAGTGATAATGTGCGCATAATTAACTGAGAAAATTTCGCAATCAGATGTTTTGTCAATAAAGAAAACAATAAAAAAATCAGTTATTGTTATGCTATAAAAAGTATGCCGTATCAATCCAAAGTCTGTATTTATTAGTTGGCGAAAGATGGCGTTTTATTTCGATTTCTAAATATGCAGTAAAACGAGAAACCAAAGTAAAATGGAAAATAGGTGAAAAAAAATTGATAAAAGAAGAAAACTAGGAAAATGCCACCGTAAGGTTTTTAGCTCGTGTATTTAAACGAGCAATTGTTATTAAATTACATACTATTACTCTACGTTAGGTGGCGCAGTTAAAATTTACTTAATTAAGTAACAGAAGGCCACCGTAAGGGGGCGCAGTTAATATCTCATATATTTAAACGAGTATTTCTTACTACTTCTTACATCATAAGGTGGCGCAGTTGTTATACAATATATTTAACTTATAAATTACACCGAAACTACAACGAAAAAAATGGTAGAATCTGGAAACTAATTAGAGAATATGATAAAAACAATAAAACCAAAAAAGAAAAAAACAGAAAATGAGAAAAATACATAAATGTTAGGCGGTACGAAGTTCACCAACTCAGCAAGTAAAATTGTTTGTGGTAGTAAAATAAAATGTCGACTCAGTAAGCTTCCATATTTTTGAAAAATGTCGGCTTCTCTATTCTTCCGTCCGTATGCGCTATAACTCTTGAATTGAAGATCATAGAGTCATGAAATGTGGTATATAGAATCCTCATGTCATGACGAAGAACCTTGTTGATTTTAGTTGAGATCGAATAACCTTAACGGTTTTAGGAAATTTATTTTTGTTAAATTGTATTTCTTACTTGCAAAGTAACCATAGGAAACTCCTCTACATCAAAATAACAATTCTTATAATCTCTTGCATATGATTTTTTTTTCTAGAATAATTTTCAAATTATATTTTATTGCACATTTAATCACATAAATTACGAATAATAAATTAAAACAACAGTCAAACTTAAAATTATATCAAAATGATTCTTTTCGATCCCTATTTGAATCCCAAATTTCATCAGACATACTTTGTAAACTCGTTTTGTAATAATTCTTTTTTCTTCTTAGTGTTTCATTCATAAAAGTCTTTATAGCAGTCGTTGGGCGTCCCTGAAGCATTGGAGATCTAAGTTTTGTTGTTAAGCTACTACAGTAGTTTAAACTTCGATTTTTTCTTTGGGTCCATCTGAAAATTACTAATATAGCTAGGAAGACCACTATGGATAATCCGATTATAGCTAAACTAACAAATAATGCTGATTTTACTCCGGAAGGTATACTAGCAAAGAAACCTTCTTCTGTATATGATAAATTACGTTCTATATCAACCCTTTGACTTATTCTATTCAAATCTTCGCTAGATTCAATTTGATCTGTTTCTTTGCTTTCTGGAAATAAATCTGGATACAATTGCTTCCATGGGAATGTATCCACACTATCGGTTTTATTAAATTTAACTGTAACTGTAGGGAATTTTGTTGGAACTACTTTCATAGCACTTGTAGATAATTCTGTTGTTGAGGTGGTTAAACTTATATCATCTAATTTAGTACTTTTCTGTTGTCTATTAGTTGTTTTAATAGGCTGAAAGAATTCTGGACTAATCTCTCCTATAAATGGCTCATCTTTCGGTTCAGGTTCTCTTGTTTTATTGTGGAAAATATCAGCTAAATGAAGCTGACTTGATCCTCTTTCTCTTTGCTCGACTAGTTCTTTTAAAGTCATATTTCTATTTTCTAATATTCTAGACAGTTTTTCTCTACTAACAGGATCTTTTAGTACTTCCATAATCTCTTGTTTAGCTGTTACGTAAGTTTCATTTTGTTTCTCTGAAACATCAGTTGTTGTTAATTCTGGTTCTTTAACAACAATTTGAACTGGTGTCATTAAATCTTCAACTGTTTTATTGTTAATAGTAGCAAATATTGTTTCTAAGTCTATAGATACCCTCATTGGTCCTTCTGTTTTATCGTCATTAACTATTTTTTCATCGTTCGTTTTATTAATATCTTCATTAGCTATTTTTTCATCATTTTTTTTATTAATATCTTCATTAACGAAACCTATTATTTGATCTATATCTATTTTGATTGGTTTGGCGAATTCAAAATTTGAAGGATAACGTTCTTTTTCTGATAAATTCATTTTCTTAGTTGTTGTTCTTAATTTGGCATTAGTAGTTGGTAATTTATTTCTGTTTCTTATTAGCTTTGTAGATGTTGGTTTTTTAGTATTTTCTGTAGATGTTGTTTTTCTAGTATTTTCTGTAGTTGTTGTTGTAGTTGATTGGGTACTTGAAATAGCTCTTTTTTCTGTAGTAGTTTCATATTCTTCGTTTGGATTTACACGTGTGTATTCTACACCAACAAATTTAGAATTGCTTGGTATAAAGATTCTTCTTTCAGTCGTTGGTTCTGTTACAACATCAAATTTAATAACATTAGCAAATATTTTATTTTCTTTTGGTTGAAGAAGAGTCAATCGTTTTCTTTGAGCTTCTATAGTTTCTACTTCTGTTAAAGTTTCGTCTGCTGATTCTTCTTGAATAGTGTTTTTATTTGTCTTCAAAACAACAGATGGAGGTAACCTTTTATATTTTGTTATTTGCTCTCGTACTGTTTCTGTTGAAGATAAAATATTTAGAGGTTGTTCAGTTAGAGCTGATATTTTTTCGTTCCCATTTAGTAATTCAGCTAATGATAAATTCTTTTGTTGTAATATTTCGCTTAAACTCAGTTTACCTCCTGATTGTTTTAGAAGATTTTTCAGATCTGCTATTGAATTCTGCATTAGCTGGGGTTCATGTTTCTCTTCAACTAGAATTGAAGCAGCAAGAGGTTTTTCTTCGATATCTTTTCTTTGATTACCAGAATCATTTTCTGTACTACTAATATTCTCTCTATCTATTTCCTCTAAAGATGGATACGGTAACGGCATTCTTCTCCTGTTATTTGGTTTAATATTTTCTTCACTTAATTCTTCCCAAGGTTCAATTCGATATGGTCGTATTCGTCTTCTAAAAATTGGTACGTCTCCTTCAACATTTTCGAGTATTGGTGGTCGTCTTTTACGTTTTCGCAATCTTCGACGTTTCGGTTTCACCTGTTCTGAATCGTCCCGCGGAATCCAATCTGGATCTCCTTCTGGGAATGCTTGAACCGCTCTCCAACCCTGAAACACAAAAGAAGTTTATTTTATAACGAATAAATTTGGCATTTTTTACAAAGGCAATATCCGTATTTCAGTAAAAAGTAAGGAATTGAATAAATGGGACATTAAAAGCACGATTTTCGTCCTAAGTAGTGATATTTTTCGCACATACGTCGCACAAATCGACTTTCTGTGGATATACATATGTAGGGAGTGATCAAGATGTTTTCGATATTGAATACATGTGGCAATAGTCATTTTTCGGTTTAAAGATGTAGCACCCATAAGATTGGAAAGTTTGACAAGGATGTGTATTATCGCCGACTTTATTCAGTGTCCACTCAAAATCCATCATTCAGAAAGCGTATGAGCGCGCAAAGGAAGGTATAGAAATGAATGGGAAACCTCTTTGCAATATAAGATACGCTGATGGCACAGCGATATTAGACATGCTAATTAAAGAAGGCAACGAGCTTGGCCTAAATATAAACACTGCGAAGACTAAGATTATGGTCATAAGCCGAAACCCGAATGTACAAACAAACATAACATTTTATGGGAAACCAATTGAACAAGTTTCAAGATTCAAATACTTGAACTGTGGGATAACGGAAAATTTAGACCCAGACCAAGAAATAAGAACAAGAATAGAGATGACAAGAGAAACTTTTCTCAAGATGACGAACTTGCTAAGTGATCGTACCCTCAGAAGAGCAACAAGACTCGTCAACTGCTTTGTGTATCCAGTTTTGTTGTATGGAGTTGAGGCTTGGACACACAAGATACTTCTACAGGAAAGTTAAAAATAAAGAGGAGAGTCGGTGAATCTTAGAGTTTTACGTCTAGTCCATCCATAAATGACATAGAGGAAATAGTATAGCAGATAAAAGAGTAGGAAAATCACAAATACCTTAAACAACAAAATAAAGTGAAGTGTGGAAATTTTAAAGACGCGCCTAAGAAATCAAGAGTTAAACAACCAAATCCTGGTTGGGTCCTCTGATAAGAAATACAGATCCACACGTAGTCGAAAGTAGATGAAGATGGAAGACGATAAATATCTTTACGATCTTAGCGCCTATAAAGACGCGGACGAAGATAACACAGTGTACATTTACTACAATGAATTATTTAATCACGACCAAATTTTGTTATCTTGGATGATGATAGTGGCCTCAAGAACATGGATTATGGGTCCTACGATAAGAAATATAGATCCACGCGTAGTCGAAAGTAGATGAAGATGGATGACGACGAGGATGATCTCGAAGATCCTTGCGTCTTTGAAGACACGGATGAAGATGAAGCTTTTGAAATCTGGATATTTTGACATGAGCTCAGGATATCATAGGTAGGTCACATCACGAATTAAGAAGTTGTACTAAGCATGGGGAAAGACAGAGTTGCTAACAAGATGAGAAATACCGCATTATTAGGACACATTTCTCGGCACCAGGGATATGAGTTCCGAAAATTCATCATGGAAGGAAAAATAAAGGGTTGCTGAAAACCTAGCCGAAGACAATGTTAGTGGATGAAGACCATCCATTCTTCGAAATTGTTACCAATCTCAACAATGGAAACGAAACTTAAAGAAGAAGAATTGTGATCTATTCTATGATATCATATTTACACAAACTTTTTTTAAGCTTTTTAAACCGTATTATGATTAATGATTATTATCCACGTTTCATAAATGTTACGTAAAATAAATATTATTTTAATTGAAACGTCTTGGTATGAATGTGTTGTAGTTTCTACGAATATTTGATGTGGCTTATTAGATTCAAATACCAAACTTTCTAATGATCTTCTTGTTTTTTTATCGATTAATTCAACAATAAGCAACTCTAACAATATTCATTAATAATCATATTCCACCATTGCGATTTCAGATTTCTTATTCTTGGTTTTGGAATAATAGATGATTATCACATATGTGGTACGTATTTGTATGTCGACATAATTATCTGGTTTTCTCATTTTCTCATGTATTACCGCATATGGGGTTTCTATAACACTAACACAGAAAAGAGATGAAAATCTCTTCTATTATTTTCCGAATGTCGAACGTGTATTTACTTGGAATTTTAATTGATGTTTATAATGTGTAATCTTAAGACATTGACATTATTGTCTGTGTTTGTTGCCTCGTTTTTTATCTTTTGATTTGGTTTTATCTATTTGCAGAATTAATTAATTATAGTCAAGGTCACATTGATATAAGATAAATTTAAATAGGTTAAACTAATAACAAAAAGCTTCCAAATAAGTAACTAGGAATTTCGTTAGGAACCTTTTCCTTATTGCAAATTCTAAGATAAAAAATCTCAAAAATTATAACCTTCATTAGAACATTCTTTTATTTGAACATGAACACGATTTGTTTTGTTTACTGTAGCTTGCAAACTTTGTGTCAGGAAAAAAAATGGAACTAATGCGTGAATCGTGCAATTGTGAAGCGCTGGTCTAACAAGTTCCATCGAGGTCGCTATTGCTCATAGAAACTGTTGGGATTTGGGGACTTACGGCTGAATTAGTCAAATACGGTACGGAAAAGTCTAGGAGATTCTTGCGAAGTCTCTTTGAAACAATCCTAAATGGAGCGAAAATGACTAGAGAATGAAAGAAAGCAGAAGTGACATCGACTTTTAAAAAAGGAGATAGAACCAAATGTATGGCATGTTAGAAGAGCGGAAAGCAAGTGAATAAATAAGATGTAAGAATGGAGTCCGATGGGTAGAGGGAAGAGAGGAAGAGCACGTAGGTAGATGAAGTGGATGAGTCTATGCAAAGGACAGAACTTAATGACAAAGATTGTGAAAATAGGATGGAATGGAGTTCCTGGTTAAAGAATGAAATGGAACTAAAGTGAAAAGAAGGAAAACTGCATATTTTGACATGTACTAAACAATAACAAATATCAGCTTCTCCATTTAATTATCAAGAGTAAAATAGAGGGAAGACGAGGCCCAGTAGGTAGGCGGAAACTCTCCTGGATGAAAAATATTAGAGAATGGACCAGAATGAACGTCCAAACTTTCATTTGAACAGCAGAGAGAAGAGAAGAATTTGAAATGGATAAAAGGAGTCGCTAGAAGAAGAAGAAGTTATTCATATCGTGAAACAAAGATTCATCATTCGATACATTGCAGTTACTATTATCTTAATTACATGGATGTATATTATATCGTGACAATAATTTGTACGCCATTAAGTATAATCTTATTTTAAAACAGATATATGACAATCGTTCGGCATCTTTTGTAATTAATCAAGTTTCACTACCGTTTAGTTTCTCTTAACTAATAAAATAAAGGCGTGTACAATTGATATGTTCGACATACACCTAGCAGGTGCATTTTTTTATAAACTTTCCATATTCTACTTAAGTCTAGATGCAGTATTTCAATCTCATAAACTCACCATTTACAAACTGGTTTTTGATTGTAGGTTTTATTTTTATTAGTTTATTTTATTAACAATTAGACAAAGAAATAGATCTTAATTAGTTTTTCTACATGTTTCACGTCCAGAATTTTCTTAAAGTATATAAAATTAATACAAAAAAAATAAATAATAGAGTAAAGTAGCCGAATGTGGAATACTGCCTGAAATGTCGAATACCTTGTTATCGGCAAAACTAATATCGTCAACTATCTTCTAATAGCCTAATCAGAAGCTGTTTCTAATATGTTTCACCCCCACCAACGCCATGGAGCGTGTCGAGGCTGTCACTTGTCAGTATTGGTTCAAACACGAATTGTAATGTGTCTTATATTTTTGCACGTGTTCAAATAAAGATTTATTGTGAGTCCATTTATGAATATTTTTGAAAAATTGGTGTATAAGTTTAAAGGTAGGTGGCGAATGATTGTGAATTGTGTTGAATAGTTCATTAGCATTTTGTTTTTAATATTTTACATTTTTTTTTTTATAAATATTTAAAAGGCCGGTAATGTGGAATACTAAATTGGATCTGAATGTGGGATATTCCACATAAGAGGCTTCTTTTGAAAACATTTTTTATTTCAGAAAATGCCTCTGAAAAATGTGAAAGAACACAAATGGACTGAAGAAAACATGAGGATGGCGGTAAACGCGGTACGGACAAAGACAATGGGCTATTTAGCGGCTTCTCAACACTACAGTGTTCCGCGTTCTACATTATTTCGGTACTGCAAGACTGATAGAGAAGTAGGAAATATTAAAAAAGAGACCCTGGGAAGAAAACCTGTTTTAACACAAAAGCTAGAAACCAAACTGGTAGAGTACATTCTGTTGATGGAGAAAAAGTTTTTTGGATTGACAAGGCGTGACCTATGCTCTATTGCTTTTCAGCTTGCTAGGCAAAATAATCTCCCAAATCCATTTTCTTTGCTTCACCAATCAGCAGGAAAAAACTGGATGAAGCGTTTTCTTCGTAGACATAAGGATCAAATCAGTTTAAGAAGACCTACGGGTACATCAGCTCAACGGGCTGCCGGATTCAACAAAGAAAGCGTCAATGAATTCTTTGATTTACTCGAAAAAATCTTTGAAGAGAAAAAGTTTACCGCTAGCCAGATTTTTAGGATGAGTGTGGTATTTGCATTGTACAGTCGAAGTGTCCCCAAGTGTTAGCATTAAAAGGAAAACGTCAGGTTGGAAGCCTTACTTCTGCAGAGAGGGGATCGTTAATAACTGTTGTAATGTGTATGAGCGCAGAAGGAAATTTTGTTCCACCAATGATTATATTTCCGCGAAAAAACTCTAATGAACAATTAAAAAAAGGTGCTCCACCTGGGACTCTGTTCAAATTTCATCTATCAGGTTGGATACAGACTGACCTTTTCACTGCTTGGTTTGACCACTTTATTGAAAAAGTTCGCCCGAAAATAATCCAATTCTCCTTATCCTAGATGGACATAACACCCATACTAGGAACCTTGACGTTGTAGTGAAGGCTAAAGAAAATTTTGTGACAATTCTTTGTCTTCCCTCGCACACGTCCCATAAAATGCAGCCCCTTGATAAAACAGTGATGGGGGCATTGAAGACGTTCTATAATGAAGAAATAAGAATGTTCTTGAGAACAAATCAACGTGCTATCACTCATTTTGATGTCTGTGACCTTTTTGGAAGGGCTTACTTAAAAACTCATTCCGCCGAACGAGCTGTTAAAGGTTTTGCTGTTACAGGGATTTATCCGCTTAGAAGGAATGTTTTTACTGAAGAAGATTTTCTGGCAGCGTCTCATCAGGTTGATGTACTTCAGGAACAACCGCTTGCAAACCTCAATCGCGAAAATAGAGAGGAAAGGCAAGGTTCACCCGTTTTAGTTGAACCAGCAGATATTGTTCCGGTACCCAATATCAAGAAAAAAATAGCAACCAGGGGCAGAAAGCCTGGACGGGCAAAAATAATAACTTCTACACCAAATAAAGAAGATTTGGAGAAGTCTATAAATTCAAGCTTGGAAAATAGGGAAATAGTGAAGAAAAAAGTTTTTGATGCAGAACCAGGATGCAGTGGAATGCAAAATAAGGGGAAAAAAGAGAAGAAGCTGAAAATTACTGCTAAACGTCAAAAAAGAGTTTCATCTTCATCGAGTTCAGAATCTAACAAGAGTATTTCCTTGCAAAATTCTTCAGGCGATGAAGAAAACTGTCCTTCAGAAACGTGGCCTAATGACGCAATTTGTATTTTTTGTGAGCAAAAATTTTCGAATGATACCCGCGGGGAAATATGGGTTTTATGTGCCATGTGCAACTGTTGGGCACACGAAGAATGTGCAGGTGCCGAAAAAGACCCTTACATCTGCGATTTTTGCTCTTAGTGGTTCTTGTTCTTTGTACTTTTATGTTCCTCCATTAGAATAGAATGAAATAAATTTATTTACTTTCCAATAGTCTTTTGTTTTACTAAAAAAAAAAAAATTAAAATATCAAGTCTAATATTATGACCTATTCCACATTAGGAGATATTGGTATTCCACATTACCCGCCCATTTTTTTTCTTGAAAAAAATGCAATTTTTTAAAGAATAAAAAAAATCATGCAAAATTTTTGTTTATACAATTTTTATTATTTATATTTTTTGTTCATAACACTTTATCCTATATATATTCCAAAATGTGGATCATAATATTAAAGTCTTCATTTTTGTTTTTTGAAAAAACAAAAGGGTATTCCACATTCGGCTACTTTACTCTATAATAAATGGTATAAATAGAGCAAATTTTTATTTTTAACTATATCAACGCAAGTAAAAAAGTAATTGCCTAATCTAAACATTTTTTGAGCTATAATTGTCTATTAACCACATTTTAAAGTGTGAAAAATGAAAGTTTAAGTGTTCTCCAGAATTTTTGTATCCCCATTTCTTTACACTTTTGAGCTTATAATAACTAGAGGCAGCTTTAAATGCTCTTATTAGAAGCTAAGTAACGACAATAAGAAAATGAAACTCTGTTGCTCTCTATGGTAGAGTAGGCAAGAACGAAAATGATGTGTCAGTAGTAAGAAATGAAGGAGATGAGTTAAATGATAATTGGGAACGTTTGACAGAAAGTGAGTTATTCCAGCGAATCACGAACCCTTTTGAATCGTATAAACCACTCATGTCTACAAAATAAACAATCATTTATAATCTATACATTTCGGTAAATGTTTTACTAAATTTACAACAGAACTTAATATTGGCTCTTTATTGATACTCATTTTTTGACCGATGTTAAATAGGTATTGTCATTTTGAGCGCGATAACTGGGCGTGAAGTGGTTGGACCGTTGACAAAACATCATTAAAAGACGTACATATCGAACGCTAGCCCCAATAAAAGATGGCACTACTAGTATCGGATATTTTTTAACTTGTATAACCTCACAAGAGGGATAGCTCATAGTTTCATTTTATCTCTCTGTCGCCACAAGACTCGCATTCAAAGTGTTAAAGGCAGTCTCTGGTTAGTATCTGCTTGGAGGTTTATACATGCTAAGTGAAATTTCGATCGTATACTAACTATAGGTAGCATTCAATGCTCCTAACGGTAAATGGGTACCACAGAGAGAAAAACATTAAATTACATACTATCTTTATCACTTGACCAATTATATAGACGATAACTATTCTAAACGATTGAATATTGAAAAATGAAACTTTCTGTACACGCAGTTCTTTGGCACATAATAAATGATTACACTGCATTACCTTTGGAAACTTTATATTATTTTTATATATGAATAATTGGTTGAATAATTTTTTGTTACATATACTAACGACAATCTTTTGTGTTTAAAACTACATTTTAGGTCAAAACTGTTCCAACTGAATAATTGAATTGTTTTTTAACTAAGCGACTGTCATTTTTTACAACATTATCAATTTATTATTTCTAAAGTAGGAACGAATTCTATTGCCGAAATTATATTAAAAAATTGTCTCTGAGAATAAATTAACATTAAATTTTTCACACTTCCTGTATAAATCTTACTAATTTGTTAATTATGTAGGTAGATATTCATCTTAAATATGTTGACAATCCCCTTTATATTTACCATCAACATTTTATAAACCTACTTTAGATTATTTATTTTCATTTAATGACCGGCATCAGATTACTACTTTGATTATCAACATTCTAATTTATATTAATGCATTAATAATAATAGTTTGAATACCATTATCAGTCATAGTGATTCAATGAAAAAACATTGGCATACATTCTTTTTAACAATGAAAATAAAGTAGAACTTGTATTCAACACATCCATATAAATGATGGATTCAAATTATTGAGTATTTTTATTTATATACTAGCTGTCCCGGCGGACTTCGTACCACATAACACTATATTTTATAAATATATTAGACATCCATAGTACTTAATTTAGTAAGAATTTCTCGTTTAAATATGTGAGATAATAACTGCGCCACCTTACGGTGGCGTAATAGTATTTGATTTAGTAAAAATTGCTTGTTTAAATATATGAGATATTAATTATATATCATTTGTTTTAGAAAGATATTTTTTGGCTTTATTTTTATAGTATTTTCCCTTTTCTTTTAGTTTTTCGTTTATTTATTTATTTATAAATCGAAATCCAACATTATCTATTGGGTTTTCCCACAACGTAACTGTTCAATAATAAAAAAATCAAAATACAGTGCCAACTACCGGGTGTCTATCTAACCTAGATGTCAAAGGTTTATAGAGTTACTTCAATTAACTTAACTGTCATCTATTAGGAATTCGTAGAACTTGTAACGTTTACAACGTTATTTGTGGCCTGGCCTATGGACTATTAATTTTTATAATTTTCGGGTTATTGGAGTCGACGCGTAGACTTTATCTGTTTTGAGAAGGGGAATATTTAGTTCGAACATGAGAAGTGTTGCTATTGTAATCCTTTTTCATTTTGTGCTTTTAAAGCAATCAGTTTCTTCTCACTACCTTCTCCCTTCGGGCCATTGCCAATTTGTGAAGGGTCCAAAGTGAGGGCTGTTATTAATAGAAGATTTATCCTGAGTGAGGGTTTTTCTAGCCGAATTTTTCATCTTGCCACCATAGACAGATTGTTTTCCGCCACCAAAGTCTTTCCTCGAAATACTTCCAGTATTTAAGGAGAAAATATCTTGCCATCGGCATCTTTAACCGGTGCTAACTACGACAGAAATTCCGTCCACCACGTCGATTCCGAAGATAAAAAGCAAAAGATAAGAAATTAGTTATTCACTATTTTTTATTTCTAATAACTTAAAGTTTTGAATAAACAATTTAACACTGATTCTCTTTTTTATTTGTATGTCTGTACTTGGCGCCCTTATTTATTTGTTTGGGGAGAGTTAAAAAAGAAAGCCAGAAGGAAGCCACGAACACTGGAGCTAGCCAAGGGTATTTTTACGCTACAAACTAAACAATAAATGTCACTTAGGGGATATTGTCACTTTACCGTCGAAATATACAAAAAAGTAAAAAAATTATTAAAAAACATTTTATAGTGGACCAAATAGTAAATCTAAACCATTCTCGAATCCATTTAAATATATAGGTACAAAAAAAATAATGAAATTCGGTCCAGCCGTTTAGAAGGAGTTCACTAACATACACACGAACACAAGAAATATATATGTAAAGATATGTTTTGTTGGTAATATACAGGGTATTTCATTAAGGCTGGCTAGCGACCATATCATTTTTAAGTTCTCCAATTCACCACGAGAGGGCCCAATTGAACTACAACATTAAAATTTTCAATTTCTCCTAAATTTTGGTAACATCATTAGAAAGTTGATAGAATTATGCATCAATTTGATCCTAGGCCCATTAGTGTACCGACCTTAATAATAGGGAGGATGCTATTGAAAGCGTAATCTTTTAAATCGTTGTAACCACTAAACGACTTATCCGATTTTAAAGAACAAAAGCTTGTTTGGAAGAGGCAAGTTGTTATTTTAAAACAGCTTTGTGAAACCGCATTTCCAAAAATATATTTTTAGATTTGTGGGTTTTGTTCGTTTGTCACAATCGCACGATTTTCGCGACTTCACACTCACAAGATATTCGCGACTTCACATGGGTGACAAATGGTTCAAAGAAAATGTTTTTAATGTACAGGGTTTGTCCGGAAAGTAAAAGGACTGAGTCGATTTAAAAAAAATTATTGAGCCAATTGTTACAATTCTTTAAAAACATTGAAAATAGGCTCCTTCTGCGTCGATGCAGCGCTGCCAGCGCGATTTCCAAGCATTGAAGGCGTCACGGTAGGCATTCTCCGGAATAGCCTTGAGAGCCGCGGTGCATGCTGCTTGTATCCCCTCTGCCGTCTCAAAATGCTTGCCTTTCATCGGCCTTTTCAGGCGAGGAAACAAAAAAAAGTCTGGGGGGGCACATCTGGGCTGTAGGGCGGCTGCGGAACCGGTGGGATGCCGGCCTTGGTCAGGTAGCTGTTCACAAGAAAGGCGGTGTGAGCCGGGTCGTTGCGCTTGTTCAAATGCACCGTCACAATGTCATGAACCACAGATTTTGGTAAATTTAACATCTAGGCAATTAAACGAATACTTAGTCGACGGTCTGAGTTCAAAACTTTGCGCACACGAGTCACATTGTCGGTGTTTGTCGAAGTCGAAGGTCTTCCAGCACGGTCTTCATCGGCGACCTCTTCCCGGCCCTCCAAAAAGGCCTGGTGCCACCGAAACACACCACTTCTTGCTAAAGCAACATCTGGGTAAGCCTGCTTGATCATATCAAACGTCTCTGTCGCAGATTTACTGAGTTTCACACAGAATTTAATCGCGTACCTCTGCTCTAACGAACGCTGCATTTTCGGCTTGCACCACTCACAGAAACACGTCGCGCGAAAATGCCTGTCCTGACTCTCCAGGTGCTCGAAGACAACCGACCAGCCGCTCGTTCGTTAGCTAGGAACGCCCTCTACCGAATCCAGTCGGCGCGTACACGCTCCAAAGTACAGTCGCGGCGGAAGAAAATCAGTCCTATTACTTTCCGGACAAACCCTGTATGTACCATTTTTACTTGCAGAATAAATTTACTATGATATTTAAGTTATATATGTTTATTTAATAAATAAATATTCAAGGAAATTATAAAAGTAAAACAGCGATAACAATGTTTTTTTAGTAATAAATCGATTTCTTAATTATAAACATTTTGAAAAACGGTTAAATTCTTAGAATGTTGCCAAATAATTATCATAAAAAAAATAACAAAAAGATACTTTTGTGAACGGTATGCTATATTTTACATATTTATATTTGGAGCGCAATGGTGCATACTGTCGCGGTTTTACTCTTACTTCACATTCATATAATTCTCACGACTTCACATTCACGTAATTTTCACGACTTCACATTCATGTAATTCTCACAACTTCACATTTGTAATGACTTTTTTCAAATTACAATTCTTGGCAATCTAAACAATATATCTCTTTATAACAACATAACATTTTCGAAAAACAAAAGGTTAACAAAATGTATCTATACAAAAATTAATTTAGCAACCAATTTCTAAAGGCCGGACTACACTCGAGTTTTTGGAGCTTTAAAACATCGAACTGTTAGACGATCCACCGTATAGTCCCGACCTAAGTCCAAACGACTTCTTTACTTTACCAAATATGAAGAATTCAATACGTGGTTCGTCAGAAGAATCCATCTAAGCGTCTAAAAAAGCGTTTTCGCAGATGTCAACTGAAGACTGGAATGGTTTAAACGTATACAAAATTGTATATATCCAAAACTAAAAGAACAACCCTCGTAGTAAAATTTTAAATTAATATGTCAAAAACAACTTTAATTGCGAAATTACCATTATTTATTTTTGTTGTTATATATTTATTTACGATCACAAAAAATTGAGAATCTCTATTAAAGGGTTTTTCAATAGAGGCGGGTAGATGTTGAAATGGAATAAAACAAGCAGTGTGTGAGGTATTACCAAAATTATTTTTTTATTTGAAAGGCTCATGTATGCCATTAAGTGTGGAATATGACATCATTTAAATGCCCGCCTCAGCTTCTTACGGTGGCACGGATCCGAGTGGTCCAATTTTCAATGACTCTTCCGCATAAATCCGGCTGAATTTGAGCGATCGCCTGTGTTATGTTCACCTTAAGGGCATCGGCCGATTGTGGTTTATTTGTATAGACCTGTGACTTCAAGATACCCCACAGAAAAAAGTCAAGCGGGGTCAAATCGCATGACCTTGGTGGCCAATTCACATCACCCCTGCGAGAGATAACCTTACCCTCAAATCGTTCATGCAGAATGTCAATCGTGGTGTTTGCTGTGTGGCACTTAGCGCCGTCCTGCTGGAACCACATATTGCATAGGTCCATATGCCCGCCTCAGCTTCTTACGGTAGCACGGATCCGAGTGGTCATATTTTCAATGACTCTTCCGCATAAATCCGGCTGAATTTGAGCGATCGCCTGTGTTATGTTCACCTTAAGGGCATCGGTCGATTGTGGTTTATTTGTATAGACCTGTGAGTTCAAGATACCCCACAGAAAAAAGTCAAGCGGGGTCAAATCGCATGACCTTGGGCCAATTCACATCACCCCTGCGAGAGATAACCTTACCCTCAAATCGTTCATGCAGAATGTCAATCGTGGTGTTTGCTGTGTGGCACTTAGCGCCGTCCTGCTGGAACATCATGTTGCCTAGGTCTATATGATTCAATTTGGGCCATAAGAAATTGGTTATCATCGTTTTGTAGCGTTCGCTGTTGACGGTGACCGCCTCACCAATGTCGTTTTCAAAAAAGTACGGACCAATGACACCGCCGGCCCAAAATTCACACCAAACGGTAACTTTTTGAGGATGCATTATCACCTGGTAAACGTCGCGTGGGTTGGTGTCGTCCCATATACGGCAATTTTGCTTGTTAACACAGCCATTCAACCAAAAATGCGCCTCGTCACTAAAGATGATTTTTCGGCCAAAATTGGGGTCCTCTTCCAAACGATTCGAAGCCCAGTCAGCAAACAAACGGCGTTGTCTGTGGTCCTGAACTGTGAGCTCCTGGGTCAGTTGGATCTTGTAAGGGTGTAGGCCCAAGTCCCGACGCAAAATTTGCCAAGTTGAAGTCTGTGAAAGGCCGAGTTCTTGTGCTCGGCGAGGAATAGACTGCCTCGGGTTCTGCTGTACACTATGACGGACTGCGGCGATGTTCTCGGCCGATCTTGCGTTCCTTGAACGTACTGGTCATGGAGACTAGACAAGGAGTACGCACTCGACCGGGGAAATTGCCAAAATCTGTCCACGGTATCGTATCACCACTAGCGTCGCTAGTTTTCCTTTTGTACCGGTATGAATATAGACAATTAAATAATCGTGAATTATTAAATTGGTTTTTACTATTTATATCTGAAAGATCGAACTATTTTTTTCATTGTGTAAATAAATTAATAATGAAATACTTAAAAATTATTTATTTTATTTCAAACTACGTCCTCATTGGTCTCCATTTTGGTACAAATGGAACACCAGCGCCCTCTTATTTTGGTAGCCCTATTTGACTACATGGAGTTCGTACTCCTTGTCTAGTCTCCATGGTACTGGTGTTGGCTGATTGTGTACTGAACCGGTCGTCTCAAATTTGGCCACCAAACGTTGAAAAGTCGACTGTGAAGTGAAGGGCCACCACGTCTACCGTAAAATGGGCGCAACGTTTGCATTAACGAACGCTCAATTTGATAATAAAGTTTTATCATTTGAACGTGCTCTTCAATCGTGTAACTTGCCATGATGATTTGGCATAAACCACTAAATAATAAACAAAAGATTTGACAGATGTCACCAAAACAAAAGGGCCGCCACGGGGCGCCAAAATCTACCCGCGCCAATTGGAAAACCCTTTATAATTTTTTTAAATATCAAATAAAAAATAAGAAAGATTTTGCTTATATACAAGAACAAAATACCTACGAAGAATATATTTCTGAGACCTTTGACTGAATACTGATAAATGTTCTAAATTTAATTTCGATATTTGCTTAGTTTAATTTTAATCTAGATTTACATTTAATGTTAATTTAACACAATTATTAGCCAATAAGTATAAAAACATTGATATGTAATACAAAGTTATAAAAAATTATAATTGCTGAAAGAAATAACTATCAAAACCAAATGAAAAGATTGTTATTTAGGTATTAAAAAAAACTAAGAATGTCACTGAAAACCTATAAACAAGCAGTTCAGTAAAAACAATCAAATTAATGTTGTTATCAATCAGCAGAATCAAATTGAAAAGGAAGTTTTGGTTAAAAAGTCTTTGAACTTTATTTATTTTTATTTATAAAAAATTAATCACATATAGATGTCAAAGATAATAATAGTATACCTAATACTATTATGACGTTTTACAAAGTCTTTGAAAATCAAAGAACATATAGACCGTTTACTAAGAACCAACAACTACTTCCCTGGCTATATGCCACGACGGACATTGAATTACAGTTCAAAGTTAAACGGGGTTAGTATATCTGCAAGATAGAACTAACCATTTTAGTTTGCAGTTCGATAGGATATCACTTGTAGACCGGTTTCGACGTATTGCGTCTCATCAGTACAAGGCATATATCCATCCAGAAGCTCTAAGAGCACATAGATATGTCTGAAATCACACAAATACATTATCTTTAGTAAAGAAAATGTTAAAAGTGCGATAATAGCGACATCTCCATAACTAATTGCAAACTGAAATTCTATTTGACAAAAAACCTCTCGGCTTTGTACTGATGAGACGCAATACGTCGAAACCGGTCTACAAGTGATATCCTATCAAATTGCAAACTTAAATGGTTAGTTCTATCTTGCAGATATACTAACCCCGTTTAACTTTGAACTGTAATTCAATGTCCGTCGTGGCATATAGCCAGGGAAGTAGTTGTTGGTTCTAAGTAAACGGTCTATATGTTCTTTGATTTTCAAAGACTCTGTAAAACGTCATAATAGTATTAGATATACTATTATTATCTTTGACATCTATTTGATAAACGTTTTACTGAAATGACAATTGATTAGCAAGAAACTGCAATCAAGTAGTTAATCACATATATTTATTAAATTTAAACAATAGATTGTAAAATTATGGATGCATACAATCACATGTCGGATCGAGACTATAGGGTCGAAAAAGAGTCTCATTTATAGATCGCCCGCTATTCGCAGGTAAGGACTTCAAAGACTCTTAGTAATTAATTGTCAAAATTATAGACCAGTTTGGAAGCAAAACAATGAATCTTCTGTTTTGCAAAAAGATCAAATTTTTTGAAATTGCCGATAAGTCTTTCTGAAATTCACAACGTGCTAGATAAATATTTAATTTTTGTCTTCACCTACAACAATATTCATAAACGGAACATTTTATAGTTGCCCAAAACATTTCTCACAAGTTTTTACGATTCATCGACTGCCAAATAACACTTATATTCCCTTAGTGTTCTTTTTCTTCCAGGGAAATCTTCTAATGTTTATTCTAACGCTTCCAGGCTTTTGCAGCCAGAATGTAATAAACTTAATTTCTTATTTTCACCCAAAATAATGATTTCGAAATTGCAATACATTCAGAAATTAAAAGAGTATTTCCGGAAATTGCCATTAAAGGGTGTTGTTTGACTACCTACCTGACCGTGACTCTGCCGCGGTGGGATTAGGGATTAACTTAGGTAAACGGGAAATAACTCGAGTACACAATGTTGGTATACAAAAAATAGAAGGTGCTAGAAACGAAAAAAAGTAGGACTATCTACAAAAAGAAATGAGATCTTGGTATTTCTGGTTGAAGAACTGAGTTGCGAGTATTGACAAGTATTGTTTTTATGATATTATAATTTATACTTCTACAATCTAAACTCTGAGCTACAAATATAAATATTACATACCTCTGGATTAAATTCTCTCATTTCTCTAACATTATCATCACTATCTTCTGAAACAGTCAATTCCTGACAGTACACAGCACCAATTAATAGCACCAAAATTATATTCATATTCATCATTGTCCTTATATCTATTTATTGTTCCTTAAGTATTCAGGCATTTACCTGAATTAAACACACAAAATACACTTCAAAAACTGTTTTTAAGTAGGTACATTATTTTGTAATATTTGAGGACACCTCGTATAGTCATTTCACCGACATACCGGACGGCGAATTGTTTGCAAGAGTGCAACGTTTAATGAGAGAAACCGACTGATTGAATGATTT